>PVJH01009810.1:0-34725 GCA_004026705.1 Nesogale talazaci | reverse complement strand
AAATTTACATTTGAAATACTTTGTGCTTTGAAACTCCTTTTTAAACAGATTTTTAATATTTTCTGGTCATTGTAGAAGTATTATAATTATTTATTTTATGTGATGATTGAATTATTGAGTCTTCTAGTTTTCAAGGAATTAGATTCTCTCTTCAAAATACTACAAAAAGAATTTTGTGATTCCACAAGAGAAAGTTGGTGATTACAAACTTGTCTGTTGTGTTTTCTTGTTTTATTTTTTCTTGATTTATTTGTAATGGATGCAGTCCATTTATGATACTGTTGTCTTGTTCAAGGCATCAGCTTTTTGCTTCATTGATTATCTCTTTTGTTTTCCTACTTAAAATTTGTTTAGTTGCTGCTTTTTTTTCCATTCTGATGCTTGTTTTGTACTATGCCAATCTTTTTTTAATTTCCTGATGTAGGAGCACAGTTATATTGCTTTAAGAGCATTCTTCATATACTTTGGTGGTATGGACTTCTCTCTCTATAGTCCCTAAATGCATCCTCGAATTTGTATACACTGTTGTTCCATTTACATTTATTATCTTCTATACTTTTAAAATCCTTGGCTTAGGGGTCATATGATGTGCATTCTCAGTGTCATGAGGGAAATTATTATCTATTTCATGTACTCATAATTGTTTCTATTCTCTTGTTTCTCCTTCATTTCTTTACTCCAAAGTTATTTCTTAGTCATCTTTCTTCTGTTTGGAAAAAAAATGCTAGTCAGGTTTTATTATGGATCTGCTATTGACAATTTGTGTTTTCGATTTATCAGAGAATTAAAGAACATATTTCCTTCCATCCATTAGTACTACTTTCCCCAGAAATAGATTTGACCATTCTTGGTACAGTTGACTATTCTTTTCTTTTAATAGTTGCAAAATTGTTGCAAAATAGTTGCAAAATTTCTTTCTCTTTTCCATGTTTTCACATTAGAAATCTTCTTTCGTTTGATTTGATAGCAGGCAATGCCCTGTTTCACTTTGGCTGTAAAACACTTTTTTTTTTTTTGCTTCACTTTAGTTTTTAACAATCTCATTTTGTTGTGTTCTGGCATGACTTTTTACCCTGTCTGTGTTCTGTAAACTTGTGTCGTTACCCAAACTTGGATAATTTTATCTATTATTTCTTCAAATACTCCTTCAGCCAATCTCTTTCTTGTCTGTTTCTGCAATTCTGCATTATTAATACAAATAATGATTAGTTTTTTATTGCTGCAGCAGTTATTTTTCTCCATAATATTCTCCATAATAATTTTCATCTTGATGGCATCTTAACAAACCAATTAACCACAAAGTTAAAGCAAACAAATACATAAAAATAAAATCAATATTGTACTTCTTTGTGACAATGTTGACATATTTCAAATACATAGAAGAGAAAAATTATATTATATTAGAAACATTGTTTTACTTATTTCCAATAAATACACATTGCATTTTTTACTAAAACCCTCATTTCATATGCCATATTATATTTTGATAATGGAAAATCAAAAGAAGAGCAAGTATATTTTTGAGGTAAATTCATCTCCTCTAAGCAATCACTTTTCTATATCTCCAGCCGGTATATATTTTGGGACATTGTTGGACTTCTTTTCTTTCTCTTTTTAAACACACACACACACACACACACACACACACACACATGCACACACATTTTTCCTTAATTAAAAAAATTGAAGTTGTGCCACATTAATGGATTTCATGCCTTGCTAACAGTTTATAAGTTTTATAATTTAATCATCTTCTAGGACATTATGTTGAAAAGAATGTTACTTGATTCAGTAGTACTAGTAAATAAAATTATAAAAGATTAAAAATGAGTTAATAATAAAAATCTCATGGAGGAGATAGTCTGAAAACAAATGGTCTCATTCATTATCCCACTTAAATAACACCCACCTAACAAAGTATTAGTGGGATAGAAGGTACATTAATAAAAAATAGTTTTATAAAATAAGTGCTAAAATTAAGTGATTTACAACTTAGGAGAAAGAGAGTGTAACTAGGACTGTCACTGGAGTTTCTGTCAGTAAATGGAATTTGAAGTGATGAAAATGCACTGTCCTCTTGAACAGTCTGCCCATGGTTATTTCACTTTGTTCTATTGCCTGTCATGTGGCCCTGGTGGAAAAGTACACAATGTTCATCTATATTTATGATCCCTTGTTTTGCAATTTCTTTTGCTCCCTTTTAAGGAATTCTATGCCTCTATTGTACTTATTCAAGCATTATAATGCTAAGGTTGAATTGAGTCACTAATGCAAAATGTAGCTACCTAGATATTTATGGCTTTGTAGTTGATAAATGTTTTTGTTTTCCACTATGTTCCCTAAGTGGAAAAAAGAAAGAGAGAGAAAAAGCGTTTAAATTGATTTATTTGCAATATCTTGTCAGCTGAGTCAGGGTTTGAGTGAGGAATACAGATCTTTGTAAGCTAACAAAATTAACTTTAAAAGTTGTTTTTCTATGTACCTATACATTACAGAGCGATAACTTTGAAATGTCATTCACCAAATATTTATTCAGCTAGTATTGTTTTTCAGCTCCATACTACCTACAAGAAACAGACACACACATGCCATATAATTACTTACATATGTAAACGCCTTTACATGTTTATACATATAAAGACATAAACACATAAATATACAGAAAATTGTTTCCACTGTTTTTTTAATATACCTGCATAAATATGAAGTTGACATGATAGCTTAGCATCTGATGCTTGCTTTTTAAGTTGAGTCATTGTGGAAGTCTATTAAATTGTCATGTGCCACACTGAAAGCATATCTTTTAAAAAGCTATAATAATTCTCTTGTAGAACTTAGATTCTAGAATTAATAAATCATCTTCAGATCATTATTCCTAAAGTTGGAAAATTCACAATTATAAATGAAAAACGGTACTTGAAATTGAGTGATTCTAAGAAGTACCAACAATTGGGATGAGGCTATATGTAGAACTTTGGAAGAATTGATTGTCTTTGGCCTTCTCATATGATTATTTATGTTGAGTTTAAGACAGAATGACCAAGACTGAAGTATCTATTAATTTAATGTAATTAGTTTTATTCCCTTCCTTCACCAATATTTTCTTTAGATAACAAAATCTCTTGTACTGTCAGTGTATGTTGTTTCAAAGTAAAACCCAAACTCACTACCATCAAATTAATTCTGGTTAATGTGTTGTTTATGTGTGACCAGTTCAATCCTGAAGCATATCTGCCCATTTGAACTGCTTCAGTGACTTGTTTAGAGATTTGAATGTGACCTAATAGAGACCAATAATACTTTCTGTTGATGTTGTTAGGACAAATTTAGTTTGTCTCAACACATAGCATCCCTGTACAACAGAACTGAACACTGCCCACTCCTGTGCCATCCTCACAATTGCTCTTAATCGAGCTCATTGTTGTGGTCACTGTGTCAATCCTCGTCAATGGAGTTCCTCTTATTTGCTGCCCTCTACTTTAGCAAGCATGATGCCCTTCTTCAAAGAGTGATCTCCTGAAAGCATGAGTGATGTATTTGTAATCCTTGCCTCTGAGGAGCATTATGACTGTGTTTCTTACAACACAGATTTGTTTGTCCTTTTGACTGTCCATGAAATTCCGATAGTCTTCACCAACATAATTCAATGTATTGATTCATCTTCAGTTTTACTTCTTTAATGTCCAACTTTCACATGCATACTAGGCTATTTAAAATACCATGTCTTGGGTGAGACACATCTTAGTCATTAAAGTAATGTCCTTATTTTTCAATACTTTATAGGGGTCTTCTGCAATGGATTTAACTAGTATAATACATCCATGATTTCTTGTATATCTAGTATAATACATCCATGATTACCAGAACAATTGGATATAGATCCAATCAAGATGAAAACCTTAACTTTAGTCTTTTCTTTGTTTAGCATGATGTCTAGTTGTGAGGATTTTGGTTTTCTTTATATTAAGATGCAAACCATATTGATAGATGCAATCCTGGATCTTCATCAGCAAGTGCTTCAAGTCCTTCTCACTTTCAACAAGCAAGGTAGTGTCATCTGCATATGGCAGTCTAAGAAGACTGATGCATTATGATGCACCATTCTTTTCCATATAATCAAATTTTTCTGATTAATTGCTCAACATGCAGAATGAATAAGTATGGTATGAGGACATAACACCGATGAACACCTTGTCTGGTTTTTAGCCATGCAGCATTGCCTTGTTCTAATTTTACAACTGTGTTTTTGCTCCATGTACACATTCCAAATTAGTACAATGAAGTGTATGGAACTCTCATTCTTCATAAGGCTTCCCATAGTTTGTCATGATACACACAGTCAAATGCATTGGTATAGTCAATAATATACAAGTAAATATCTTCCTGATATTCTCTGCTTTTTGTCAAGATCCATGTGAAATCATTGTGGCAGTCACTAATAGTGTCAATTTCAGGACTGGAAATGTAGGGGTGGAGTCTAGTCTGTCAATCTGGAGATAGGCAATGAGACCTCTCTGAGTGGGCATGAGAATTCTGGGAAATCTCATGGTATTTTTCTCCCTTGGAGTTGAGAGACTCACTACTCAGTGCCTTGGATATGCTCTGTTGACAAGACACATGGCAGCATGCTGATAGACCCTGAGCCTTGGAAACTGAGGAGACCCCTGTCAGTGCTGAGATGCTTCTACTGCCACTGGATACACAAGACTCTGTACCCACTGGCCTGTGATTATACTGGTGTCATTGCACATACTTTATGAGTTTGAAGAAGTCTTTATAGACTGGTATCGGACATATGGACTAACATTGGACTTATGACATTGGACTGGACTGGGTTGAAATGCTTTCTTAAAGTTCAGTTACTCTTGTATATAAAATTCTTTCTTATACACATATCTATGAATTTGTTTCTCTAGCTTACCTGGACTAATATGATCATCAATGATACTTCTTGTTATATGTCCCCTCTGACACCAGCCTGGATCTCTGCCAGTGTTTTGTCAAAGTACTACTGCAAGAGTTCTTGAATTACTTTCATAATAATTTTATCTGCATGTGATATCAAAGATATTACCCAATAATTTGCACATTCTGTAAAGTCATTTTTCTTTGGAATGAGTACAAATATGGATCTCTTCAAGTCAGTTAGTCAATACCTGTCTACTAGTTTTCTGACATAGTTGAATCTGTGCTTCCAGCACTTCCAATGTTTCCAGCAAAACATTTCAATAGGTATTTCATCAGTTCCTGTAGGTCCATTATGGGTAATTCTTTCAATGTAGTCTGAATTTCTTCATCTAGTGCCATTGATTCTTGATAACATAGTACATCTTGAAGTAGTTGGACTTTTGACAAGTTCTTTTGGGACTCTATTTTTATCATCTTCTTTGATGCTTTCCTACAGCATTACATCTTTTTCCCATGGAATCTTTCAGTATTGCAAGTCAAAGGTAGAATATTTTTCTGGAGTTCTTCCAGTTTAAGCTATCCTGATTGTATTCTTCCTTTCTTGTTTGTTTGTTTGCTTTTAAACTCTATATACTTGCACATTTTATCATAAGATTTTACTTTGTCTCTTAGAAATGTTCTTTAAATTTTTTCCTCTTTGACATCATTATTCCTTCCATCTGGCTTCATTACTATATGATTAAGAGAAAATTTCAGAATTTCTTCTCATTAACTTTGATATTTTCTTTATTTTCTGTTTTTAAAATATCCTTTTTCTTTCTTTGTTGTCTTGATGTCATACACAATTCATCATGGATTCTGTCATTTGTGTTCAATGTAGCAAATCTTTTCTTGAAATGCTATTGAAATTCAGACTGGCTATGCTTAAGGTGTGTTTGTACTCTGATCGATGTCTTTTCATTTTCTACAGTTTCAACCTGGGCTTACATATCAGCAAGTGATAATCTGTTTCAGTCAGCCGTGATATCATCTTAACTGCTGATATTGAGCTTCTCTATCATTTCTTCCCACTTGTGATGGGTAGGTTTGTTATGCCAACAAGGTCACAGAAGATTGATGGGTCTGTTTTGAAGGCACAGCCAATGAACACACAGGGTGAATTGAAGGGCAGAGATAGGAAGGGCTCGGCGAGTCCCGCCCTCTCTCTTGCTTCTGGATCTTTGGACCAGAGAACTGCCTTGTTCATCCTGTCCCTCGACCTCCAAGCAACACTACCCATGGGACACCTAATCGTGGACTGTGTTGCTGTGAGTTGAGGAGCCTTTAAGCCCTGCTTCGCCATGCTCCTGGGATATATATCTCTTGAGCTGGGGACTGTTGGACTCTGTCATCTGGCTGACTGTTGGCAACCTGCTCTGCCATTTGCTGCCTGTAACCAGATAGCCTGGATTGTTCTACAGAGGACTACTCAGCGGCCCTCAAGACTTGAAGTACTGCCAGTCTTCTAGTTGCCTCATGCAAGTGAGTTGCACCGAGCAATCTATATTATTGCTTTATAGATAGTTAACTCTTTCTTTCTTATCTTATATACCTTACTTTATATATAAATATATAAAAAGAATTACTAGTGTCCTGATTTTTATTTCTCTAAAAGAACCCTGCCTGATACACCACTCTTCTCTATCATGCACTTTGTGCTGTTCAAATAAAGGTGTATTTGAAGAAGTCATTGCTCTTACAAAATTCCTCATGCAATCTCCAGTTTCATTTGTTTTTTTTTTAATACCAAGACTTCTTCAAGGTTTATTCTTTAATATCTTTAGCATATTGAGGCTATTATCATGCTAATATTATGATTGCTTAATCTGTGTAAAGCAGGAAAAAAGGAATAATACATGATTTAAAAAATTGTGGATGGGCAGAAGAGCAATATCTGTCCCTTAAAAATAATCTTTTCTAGAAGACTACTGAAGTTTTTTCTACATACCATTGACCAAAATCATGTCAAATGGTAAGTCTTATATGTGAATAGGTTGAGAAGGTGGAGCAATTACCAGTCCTGTTCTGTCATAGTGTGCATTTTAATTACCAATAACACTAATAGTCGGGCTGTGCCTCGGTGGCGTAGTGGTTGTGCGCGGGACTGCGGCCCACGGGGATGGAGGTTCGATTCCAGCTCCATGGAGCAAAAGCTGGGCCTCCTACTCCCACCACCTGAGGGCTGTGATGGCCCCCCCAAAAAAAAAACACTATTAGTCTACCTTTGTAAATGCAGCAAATCATCTTCTTAATTTATTGTCCAGGTTTCCCATGCATATACAAACATAATTATAAACATTCTACCAGAGTCTTGGTGGTGCAGTGGTTATGAAAAAGGCTGCAGTTCTCATGTTGACAGTTAACATAATCAGCAGTCCCTTGGGTAAAAGACTAGACTTTCTACTCCCAATAACTATGACAGTCTCTTAAGTCCTCTGAGATCAACATGAGTTAGCATTGAATCAATGTCAGAGAGAGAACAGATATCAAGGAGCCTGCTGACATTGGAATTAAAACACTCCACTGCAAACCAAAAGGTCAGTGTTTCTAATTTACCAGCTACTCAGCATGAAAAAGATGTGATTGTCTGCTTCAGTAAATAGATGCAGAATGCTATAAGTCAGAATAACTCAATGTTGGTGATCTTGGCTCTTTGCTGTTTGTTTGTTTGGTACAAGCATGTTGCTGTGATGCTGGAAACTATGCTACCAATACTTTAAATACCTCCAGTGTCCCAAATGTTCGAAATGTCTTAACAGAGTTTCCTGGCTAGCACAGACAATATTTTGGCATTATACTACTGAGAAAGAAAGAAAAATCTGGCTTGTGAAATGCATATGAATAGTGATTTTTTTTCCTGATCTACTGCCAGTAGCTGAGCTTCTCAGGTGAGAAGATTCTTAAATTATGATGAAGCAAAACTCATTAGTAATCAGAACATGGAATATATGATATGCAACGAGAGGAAAATTGGAAGTTATCAAAAATGAAGTGGCACTTTGAGTTGAACTCAACTTTGAGTTGAGTTGAAGTCCATTTGGTATGGACTTTTGAATCAAACAATCATATGATCTACTATGCTTGAAGTGGAATAGGTCATGTTCATGGTCAAAAAGAACATGGTCAAAAAGAACATTTAAGGATCTATCTCAAAGCACAATGCTGTAAGTTATAGGATAACATCCATAGACCTGAAAGGGAGAACAATTAATGTGACTGCTATTTACATTCATAAGCTAACAAATAATGCTCCAAATAAAGAAATGGAAAAATTGTATCAACTTCTATAATTTGATATTGATCAAGCATGTGAAAGTTGGAAAGCTAGAAAGAAAATTTGGCCTGATATATAGAAACTATGCTAGGTATCAGATTATACCTGGTAGGATGATTAAAAACAAACTCTATCTCTTTAAAGCTATTTTCTAACAAAGAGCAGACTTGAGCAAGCTTCATGTAAGCAAATGAATAGATTACATAGGAGCAGTTATCTTGGTTTCCTGTCATTTGATCTACAGACATAGGAGGATATAGAAATACAGTAGGGTTGGCAGAGAAGAGGGTGCTGTGCTGTCTGTGCTATCTTGAGTCCAGTTGGTGTGATGGGCTAACCCAATTACAGTAATAGCCCCCAAAATCTCATTTTCCCTGTTGAAATATAAATTTTCACATTGGTTCAGAAGAACATGGAGGGATGGGGGGTGGGTGAGGACTGGTGCTATGGTTAGGATAAGAGAGAGAGAGAGAGAGAGAGAGAGAGAGAGAGAGAGAGAAACAATGTGCAATTAGGCTTAACAGATTTATTAAACAATTAGATAGTATTCTCATTGAAGGAATAATGCATCCAGCACAGCAGTGATTGCAACCAGAGAGACCATCTAGTCATTTGGCTTATATTAAACTTAATATTGTGTTTTCAATGAAGAATAAGGACAAATTCAACTAAGATGTGGTTGATTACTTCCCTTTACTTTTTTAGTTATATTCTTCTGATGGCATAGTGATTAAGTTGCTAACTGCAATGCCAGCAGTTTGAAACTAACAGTCTTCTAAGAAAGAAAGGCAGGACTATTTATACCTATCATGATTTAAAGTCTTGAAAAATAACAGGGTTATTTCTACTCTGTCCCAAAGGGACATTGTTGGCACTGACTCAATGAAATGAATGTTTTACCAACCAGTCTGATTTCCCATAATCCATCTTGAAATGAATTTTAGATTCTAGTGTCTATGTTTGTATTTGGGATCTGATTTTGGATGGAATTCCCTTTTTCCAGGATTAGGATGGGCGCATTAGTTCCATTTTGAAGGGAGTTTTCTGTTATAAAGAGTTCTGGTTGTGTAGTGGTTACACCTTAGGCTGGGAATTGGATGGTTGGTAGTTTGAAAGCACCAACTTTCTATGGGAGAAAGATGAAAAAGACAAGGCTTACTATTCCTCTCAACAGTTAGTCTCAGAAACCCATGAGGGTCACTCTGCATCAACATTGACTCAATGGTAGTGCGTTTGGCTTTGGTGTTTGGCTTTTCTGTTACAGAATTAGGGTGGAATGCATCTTAGACAATAAGGTGAGGGTGTGACTTAATTTACTTAAATTACTATCCTTTGTTGTCCCTGGAATATGATCAGTTTGAAAAATAAAAACAACATCTCCATCAAAACCTGACCTTTTTGTAACCCCTTCTGTGACTGCACATGTTCAGCTTCTGGCTGAACTCTGTATTTGAATCACCTCTGCCTGTTCTTCAGATTTGATACTGAAACTGACAGCACCTAAAGGATGTAAGACATTTCCTTAAAATTTGTGAGTTTCTGTGATGTTTTGCAGCAAGTCACATAACTTGGGAACATGAGATAATAGACTCAAGGGAGAATTGAGGGGAAAATAAATTAGAATGACATCTTGGAATGGTTGGATATTTGGAACATCTTTAATCTCCAACTCCTTGGAACTCATATAGTATTTAGTAACTCCCTCTAAAAGGAGCTATTGCTACACCAACATTACAATCATCAAAGCATTATTAAGAAAAATTGTGTAATACTTCTCTATTATTATTTTCCCTTTGTCTTCACCTTTTAATGTCCTGTTTTTGACTAATTTCCATAGATAAACAATTACAAATATATTTATTTATTATTTAGAAGAATGAAAGACCTAATGTGAAGGACAAAACTCTAAAAATAATAGATAACAATGGAGAAGAATATCTCTATTACTTGGAATGATAAAGGTCTCTTTAAAAATACTTTCAAAAATACACAGTATAGGGAGACTAGTTAACTAATTTGATTACAAACAAATTTAAAATTTTTGTTCAACAAGAATATTATCAACAAAATTAACAAAAGAAAGATTGGATGTCATGTGTTAAGAAATCTACATAGCCTTAGGGGTCTTATAAAAAGATTGGAACCTTATTAATAATTAAAAATTCAAGTTCAAGCATCTGCAAGCCCCTAACAAAAAGGCAAAATGTAATTAACTGAGATGACCAATGCAATGAAGCCACATGCATCATTCTGGAGAGGAACATAGTAGTACTCATTTCCTTGCATAGGGATTTTATGACCCATTGGTCCTTCCACTGTATATGTTGCTGTTACTAGGTCCTGCAAATTTATACCGACCCAAGTTCATAATGACCCGAGGAGCTGTTGTAGTGCCGTGCTTACACATTGGGCTGTGGTCTGCACAGTTAGCAGTTCAAAACCACCAGCAGCTCCAAGGGACAAAGACAAGGTTTAAAAATCACAGTCCAAGGACCCCCGGTGGGGTCACTATGAGTCAGCATTTACTGGGTGGCAATGAATTTGAGTTTGTTTCTTTTGGTTCAATGACCGTATGTTTTTTCACCTTGTTTTTCACATGATCCTCATATTCCTTTCTGTAATTAATTACATTGTAACAGTCAATCCATTTCTTTAAGTGTCCTTCCCTTTTTTAATTCTCTCCTCTTGGCTGACCTACTTCAGCAAGTATTATGTCCTCTTCCAGGAACTGGTACCTCCCAATTAAATGCCAAAGTACAAGGGACAACATCTTGCTATCCTCATTTTGAAGGAGCATACTGTGATATATTTTTGCCAAGACAGATTTTTATTCATTCTTCAGGCAATCGATAGTATATTCAGTATTTTATTCTAATACCCTAACCAAGATGCATCAAATTTTCTCTGATTTTCCTTATTTATTATCCAGATTTCATATACATATGAAATGATGAAAAGCACCATGGACTGAGTCACATTCATGTTTGTCTTCAGAATGATTTCCTTGTTTCTCACAGTTTTAAACATGTTTTTTTAAGTACATTTACTCAATGAAATGTGTCATTTGATTTCTCCATGATTGTGGATCCAAGTAAAATAAAACCTATAGCAGCTTCTTTTCCCTACTTATCACAATGGTCCCAATTTCTAAAGTTTAAGCATTTTTTGTTTTCTTTATGTTGAGGTGGAATCTATTGTGATTGAAAGTTGTGATCTTTCAATTTCATGAGTAAATGAGACAAGTCTTTTCACTAGCAGTAAGCATGGTTGTATCACCTGCATACATAGGTTATTAATCAGCCTTACTCCAAATCCTAGTGTCACATTCTGTTTCACACAGTCCAGTTTTTGAGATTACTTGTTCAGCATTCAGAGTGAATATGTATGGTGAAAATGCAAGTAAAATTTGGTTCTGGATTATTCAAAGATGGTTTTAGCTGTTTATTGAAAGAGTGCTACCAAAATTAATGCTGAATTCAGAAAAAGTCAGGAATGAGCAATATCACTTCTGGCATCAGATGGACCTTTTCTGATAGAAACCATGTAGCATCTTTTTGTTTCCTTCTAATCACTGCCTCTTGATATCTGTAGAATTTCTGCCTGACCACAGTCAAGTGTTCTGGAATTTCCACTCTTATGATCTATACAGTCAAATGCCTTTGCTTAGTCAGTAAAATATAGGAAACATGCTATGTTATTTTCAGTTTTCCGTCAAGGTCCATCTCATGTCAGCGATGTTGTTCATTTCTGACTTTTTATGTATTTAGCATGAATTTTGGCAGCTTCCTTTCAATATACAAATAAATCTCCTTTTGAGTAATCCTCAATAAAATTGGGTGATGTTAATTATGTTGTTCAATAATTTCTACATTACTTGCTCATTTTTATTTAAAACTCACAAAATTATGAATCTCTTCCAATTGTCTAGGTAACTATGTTTCAAATTTCTTGGCATAGGAAAATGAGTACACACATGTATCCATCTGTTGAATCATTACAGCTTGTATTTTATAAATTCCTGGAGTCTTTTTTTTTTACTCATGTCTTCAGTGAAACATATTTCTTCTCTCAATACCATTGTTTTTTGATCATATGCTACCTCTTTGTTTGTTTGGGTTGCTGTTGTTCTTACTAACTCTATGTATTCCTTCCCTTTTCTGAACTAACGACTATATGATCATATCAGGCTACAGAACCCCCTTTCTTTCCTCTTCTTTTGATGTTTTCTGCACTGTTCAAAAATCCAAGAGGTTTTTTTGTCATAGATCCATAAGGTGAATGTCATGTGGAGGATGAAGATAATGTGTTGGGTAGAAGACAGTCTGGAGCCAATCAGTGGAATATAAAGGTAATAAAATTAAGTAAATTGAATAATCTATTATTTTAAGATTATCCACAAACTGATCATGAGACGATTGGAATGGTAAAAATATAGATAAAAGAATGAGGAGAGGTGAACTGGAACAGAAATAGCCAATGAAATATATATTATTAATTAGGCAACACTCTGCTGCAGCTAGAGATGAGGAATGAACACAATATAGTCCAGAAGAATGTAAACTGGGAAACATATACCAATTGAGCACTGCTTTTAAAAGGCATAATACTTAATTTTTAGGTCATGTTGTTGATAGCAATTATGGGCCCCAACTCTTTGGTATTTTCTATCTCCTTTCTCTGATTTTCTTTTTTCTCATCAATTTTTGACAGTTTTATTGGCATATAATTCACATAGTATACAATTCAGTCTCTTAAGTATACTTTACAAAGTTGTGTAATTATCACAATAATCTACTTTAAAACATTTCTTTTTCCTTCTTGTATGAGCTTCCCTCAACTATCCCTGCTGTAGCACTAAGAAACTGTTAATTTAGCTGCTGTCGCTATGGACTAACTAACCTGGATTTTCTATTTTAAAAAATAATATAATAAACTCCAACATTGACAATAAAATTAGACACAGAAAAGCTTTAGCCCAAAAGAAAATAGAAGATTCTTGCCAGTTTTGTTCAATTATATATCTTAAATATTAAGAAGTGCTCCAAATCTACATGTTGTGTTTTATAGATATTTGTTGATTATATTTTGAAAATGTCTTATTTGCCTACATTCTATGGTACTAATACATTTCATAATCTCCTATTATTCCTCTCATTTGGAATTTTCAGATTTTATTGCTTTTTGATGACTATTTTTGCTTTTTTATTTCAATTTTAGTGGGAAATACATTGATGCATCATATGCATATATAACAAGTGGAATAGCTGGTTAAATTTCATGAAGTAACCCCATCTATCTAATCAGCCCCCAGAAAGAACAGCAGAATATTACTAGAAGTTTAGAAGTTCTCTGCTATTGCCTTCAGTTTCTACATAGTTGACCAGACATACATAGTTGACATCACTGTCCTACTAGCCAATAGATTAATTTTACTTATACTTAACTTCATGTGATTAGAACATTTTAGCAGACAAAAGAATGCCTTCTTCATGGTTTACCACGTTTTCAAGATTCATCCATGTTGCCATTGTTACTCGTTTATGCATTCTCTAATTCTATAAAGTTGGCAGAATTTATTTATCCCTTTCATTGTGACTCAAAATACATCTGATTTCCAGTTTTGAGCTATTGAAATAACATTAATGTACATTTATTTGACAGAAACGTTTCCATTTGTTAGATGTATAGTGATAAAGTCACTAGGTCATGGAGTATGTATGTGTTTAATAGATGTTGCCAAATAGTTTCCATACTTTGTCTCAGGTCACACTCACATCACAACATGGAAATTTAATAGACATGATTAACAATAAATTTTTAGGGATATAGTGGTTATTAGTTAACATTATTAGCATATTGCAATTCAAACACTATCATCAAAATCTCTGTTCCTGATATCTTATTTTTGTTCCATATTAATTAGACTGTGAACCTACATAATTATTGCTCTCATTATTTTTCTTCTTTCCTTTCCTTTGTGGCTCTCTTCTTCAAAGTAAACATATCCTTGTAGCTCTTTCTTTTAGGTCTGTGGACAGTAAATTATTTTACTTTTATGTATATGACAAGTTTTTAATTTTTTACTTACTTCTGTCTCTTTATAGAATTATATACTGTATTCAATGTACATCATAATTTTTCTATAAAAACTTAAGAGGGAGCTTCCAAAAGTAGCTCCTGAGTAACTACATTTGGACTATTGATCTGAAAAAATGGAAATGTTAATCTGATTATCATGGATTTGTAAATATTTTAATCACTGGTGGGGCAGTAATTAAAGCATTATTCTGCTAACCAAAGTTCAGTAGTTTCTACCAGCAGTGCTCTAGAGGAAAAAAATGTGGCACTCTGCTTTTATGAAGATTTTTAGCCTTGGAAACCTTTTGGTGCAGTTCTAAGTATGAGCGGTCACATTAGTTTGAGATTAGTAAAACATGTCTCCTGCAGCAGCATTTATAGAGTTCCTGGAGCACACAAAATTTAAGCTCTTGAATACTAACTGAAAGGTTCATGTCTGAACCCACCATGAAGCACTTGTGGCAGGGGGTAGGGGGTGGGGTGAATCTAGCTATTTGATTCTGAAAGATGATAGATTTGAAATCTTATGGAGCATATGCATTAAATTCATGGGATCACTTAAGACAGATTGACTTAATGGCAACTGCTTTGGCTTGGTTTGGCAGCATTTGAAATTGTGCTGTATCACTGATGTTCTGAATTTTAATTAAGATATTTTCAGGGTTTGTTTTATTTCTATTGATACGTCTGTGATGAAGAAGTGCCACTAGTCCTGGGTGTATTTTCACTAATTTAACAATCTCAATGGAAAAACCTCCTCTGTTGTTTCGACATAAATTCCAGAATTAGCACTAATTAGAAAAACGTAAGTTCTCTACTCAGTCTCTATAGCCTATTACTTAGTTATATAAAAATAATGTCCAGGCCTTGATGATGCTACTAAAGCTGAGTTCTGAAAGATCATGGCCAGCTCACCTTAAGTGTATGGATTAAGAATGAGTTCAAAAAAGTTTGATCAACCATCATGGGGTTGTAAGTGAAATTTGATATTAGACACTGTTACTGAAAGATAGGGTATCATGTGAAGTGGTAAAATAGACATCTCCTACAAAGAGAAATTAAGTAATGTTTGATCCAAGATTTGGCATTTGCGTCTAGAGCAGCAGTTAGTACAATCAGGCATGTGGATATTTCTTTCTAGGTTAGGTAAAGAGAAATCTTCCTCCTTTGATTCAGTATTGAGTCAGGCCAACCCATAGGCATTTTTATTTTTAATTACTTCCTTAGATTTGTCATTGTTAGTGAGAATACATACAACAGATCATATACCAAGCCAACATTTTCTATCTGTGTATTCAGTGACATTATTTACATTCAGGCTACACAATCATTCACACCCTCTTTTCCCAAATTGTTCCTCTTCTATTTACATAAACTCTCTGCCCCATTCTTTAGTCTAATCTGCGTAATCAAATCTTCTTTCAAGCTACTGTTGTTCTTGGATACCATATAAATAGTTCTTTAAAAATACCAATTCTCAATGCAAATGTTGTTTACAAGTTACTTGAAAATGTTGTTTGGCTCACTCATGACTTTAGGGGATATTTTTGACTTCAGATTTAAATATTGCCTCAGAGAAATGCATAGGCTTTTCCTCGGTCACATTTTTAGAATTAGCTTGCTTTCCATTTCTTCTGTGACACATCTGAATGGACTTGAACTTCCACCACTTTAATTCCCATTTGTGTTAATCCAGGTGAGAAAAAAGTTCAGAGACACTCATTCATACATGCACGTGAAAGAGCTTTATATACAAGAGAAATTGAATATTGAAAAAAATAACAATCCAGTCCAGATCAAGTCCATAAGTACAAATTAGTCCATATGTCCGATACCGATCTATAAGGTCCTCTTTAGACTGAGGAAAAACATGCAATGACATTGAATGCAGGAAGATTACAGGCCAGTGGGTGGGAAGTCTTGTGGGTCCAGTGGCATTGTAAGTATCTCAGTGCTGGTAAGGGTCTCCACATGACTTCATTGCTCCAGAGGTTTAGCTCCATCAGTCTCTCTCTGTGTGTCTTTTTCACAGGAATGTCTCTTGCAGGATGTGAGCAGAAAGAGGGAAGTATTCTGCCTCCAAGGAGGAATACTGGAGCTCTCAGAATCCTCAGGAGAAGGCCATACCTACACAAAGGCCTCATTAACTATATCCTAATTGACAGGCCAGACTCTACCCCCACACTCTTAATCCTCAAATTGAGGCCAGATTGTGTAAGTACCACACCATTTGAATTTACTATAAATCAATTGTTTGGTAGATGAGAGTATAAAAGTAGTATTGAGTTTAGAGTGGATTACTGGTGGTATAGTGGTTACACAATGGGCTGCAAACTGCAAGGGAAGCTGTTCAAAATACCCACTTGCTCCAAGGGAGAAAGAAGACGCTTTCTACTCCACTAAAAAGTTAGTCTTAGAAACCCACAGAGGAAATTCTACCATATTGCCTGGGATAACTATAAACCAGAACTGACAAAATAGCAGTAAGAAAGAGAGATTGTGATTGGAAAGGTAGACAGAAAAATAAAAAATTATGACTACCAGGCTATACAGTTGGGATTTATCTTTGCAGATAATAGAACTCATTAGAGTATTTCAAAAAAGAATAGGATAGTCAGGAACACATTTGACTGAAATGGCATATCTGGGATGGAAAAGATACTTGAAGTAGGGAGAAAATTGGAAGTGTTATTGAAATTTCTAGTATTGCAATAGGGAAAGCAAGGATAAGTTATTTTAGTGATAAAACCTACCAGATTTGCAAACCGACTGTATACTATACACAAGAGGGAAAGAGAAGCAACTCTGTTAAATACCTTTTAAAACTAAATTGTAACCCAGACTCTCACATATTGTTTGGTTGATAAATTATTAGGATAAGTATGCAAAATCTCTAATGTGCCATGAGGCAACACCAGCCTATTACATTTATGGGTGCTTTTGATTATTAATCTTGCTTACAAAAGGCAGGAGAGAACCATAAAACAGAGCACTTCATGTTTATAATACTGAGTTCACCTCCCCTGAATACAGTGCTATGCCAATGCCTGGAAACAAAGCAAGCTGAGTAGTTTTACAAAGACTCAGGGTTGCTCATACAGCTGCAGCTTGATAGTGGCACTGGGAAATTAACATTTTTAGCTATCCCTAAACTGTTTTCTTACAGATGGTACTGGGAGTTTAGTTTGTAAATATGTTGTGGATGGTGATGGTTCTGGCCAAGAAAGTAAAGCTCATAAGACTACCCAGTCTCTCATTCAATTTCCTGGAGTAAAATCCAAATTAAGATATGAATATCAATAAGTAACAACAATGATTTTAAAATACAGGCTTAAATTGAGGATTTTTAAGTGACTTCTTTGGAGTTTACTTATTTCATACACACACTATGAATCATGTAGGCATTTATTACTACTGTAAAATGGAATTTGTAGAACTGACTGCATTTGCTCATAAGTTTGAAGTATACATTTTCTGTAATATATAGACTGGTTTATAAAGTGGTATACATAAAACTGACACCTTAGCATATAATTAAAGAAAAATTCAAAATCTGAAATTTGTTCTATTGTATATCTTTTTATTTTTTGTGAGGGATTACCATACAATGCAGTAAAAGAAAGCACATTCTCTTATTTTACTTGGCCATACAAGACAATGTTCTCTGCTGAAAGCCTTTATTTTTGTATGGAGGAACATGGACTTTGGATTTCTTGTTTTATTTTGTCTATACAAGCCAATTCCAGGTTGGCAGGTTTGTAAATATTTCATCTGGGTAGCAGTTCCAAGGCAGCCATATTTCCCCCTGCACAATGCTTTCTATTTGCCTGCCAAGAATTCTAAAACAAAACAAAACAGCAGAGCAAAGCATGAATAAAGAGATAAATGGAAAAACCTACAACTAAGATGTCTACCAGTGTCTAATTATCTCAATAAAACTGTTGTGCACCATGCTTTAACTTTTTATGGTAAAATAGTGTTCATGTGCTATTGAATCTTGCATTTTCCTCTTTGAAATAAATTTTGCAAATTAGACTTTCCATAGATGAGAAAACAAAAAAAAAATCTTGAAGTTTCACTCTTCACAGATGAATTTAGTCTTAAAACATACTGCGTGAAATGTCACTCACAAGGAATAAATATTATTTGAGCCCAATTATATGGGATATGTAGTTCAGACAAGGGTAGTATACACCAAAGTTGATTAAAGGTTATAATGTGTGAGACTAACAGGGAGGGGTTGGGGAGTTCACTGCTTAGAAACCACTGAGTTTCTGTTAAGGGTGATAGGCAAATTTGGAAATGGATAATGGTGATGATTGCACAGTATAATTAACACAGTGTCACTAAATTGTACATGTGCAGAATATTGAATGGCAAATATTTACACCACAAAATAAAAACAGTAGAATTCAATAGTATTGACTGGGTCCTTTATTTAAAAAAAAATTTTAGGGCCCTTTATTTTTACACAGTTATCTTTATAAACAACAAAATATCACATTTAGTGGATATGGAACATTGTTACTAAAAATACTTTTAAATGAGAGTTTTTCCTTTTCTTACATATCTTGCTTTCTTAAAATGTGCTTATTTGTATTATTTTGCATACTGATTATAACTAACACTTGAATGTAAATTAAAGCAAAACAAATGCTACTTTTAAGTTTCATTGTAAAGTACACATTCTTCCCCTTTTATATAAGAATTTATTTTGCAATATTTATTTTCAGAATGTATATAACTTGAAGTCTGCTTCTATAATAGCTTACAAGCAATAAAAATACATTATACTATTTTCTGTAAAGTAATTTGATATATCTTATCATTTTAAAGTATTATTTAAAATAGGGAAATAAAATAAAATAGAGATTTACTCTTCTAGAATTAAGAAAAAAATTATATTCTAAACTAAGGAGAACTTTGTCCCTTTCTAATAGCCAGATGATAGGTGCTGAAATGTATTCTATGTAGGACATGAGATTTTTATGAATTTCAGACACCACAAATGAAAGATAAACTGATTACTAATGCCTAGTGTCGCCATTTTAAATCACCAAAATCTAGTTCCAGAAGGCAGCATGTAAAAATATATATTTTCTAGAATGTAATCTGTGGTTGAGGAAATAACATTTTCACTTGCAATAAATATAGTGAAATGTAGAAATCAAAGACCACTTAGCTTGGCAGAGATGAATTTCTGATTGGGACTTCCATATCTCCTTGAGATATATCAGATGAAAGTATTCTATGAAGACACCTTTCACCAGGTGGTTCCTTGTCTTTATTTAATAAAGGAGATATAGATATATAGGTATAGTTCTCTATGGGATTTAAATACCTGTTGTAGTGACCAGAAATCATAAATAACTTTGTAAATGCTAAACATAATGTTACTTATACCTTAGGAGAAAAAAAGAAAGAGTTCATTTTTATTTTTACAGAGAAGATGAATGGGCTTCAAAGTTCTCCAACCAGAGAACGATTCCCCTAAATAAATAGCTGCTGACAGAGCCTAGCATGAAGGCAACATCTCCATGACAGGTCTTTGTGCCAATCTCTTGGGACAGGATTAGATTAATCACGTTATCTGTAACAAACAAATAAAGGCATCAGAAAACAAAAACAAAACTTGAATCAATGTGGCCTGCAGGTAGCAATTTTGGTAAGAATTTATTACCTATGTGTAGTGATGTTCCGGAAGGTACTTAATATCACATCTCTTTCACTTCAGAGTATCTTAATCCATTCTGAAGGAAGGCAAAAATTTAACTAAATGGGGGGGGGGGGTCAATTTATCTTACTAATGAAAGTCTTGATATTGAAAAATGTGTACTAAACTTGTGTGTAAATGAATTTTTCAGTATAGATTTATACTTCCACTGATACTTATCCATAAACAAGAAATGAACAGCAATGTTTTCTCTATATAAATTCATATATTCACATTTCAGAATAATTAGCATATGAGGATGTCCATGTTCCCACACTTGGGTTGAAGCACATTTTTCCATATTCTTCTTCATTAAACTTCAAAACTGAAAATTAAAGATAGTCCTCTATAATGAAAAGTACATTGAAACTATCATCAGGAGGAACCAATTCTTGTGAAGAATATCACTCTAGACAGAAGGTCAGATAAAAAGACAAAGAACCTCAACTAGACATATTGACCCAGTAACTTCAACCATGGATCAAAATACAGTAATGGTTGTGAAGGTAGTGAAGGATTGGACACTATTTTTTCTGTTTTTACTGAGGAGTCCTATGGATGGAAATTGACCTGACAACAATTTAGACTATTATCTATTGGTCTGAAGTTTTTCTGGGGGAATACAGATACAATTTCCTGTTTTAATTCATTTGCATCTTATCTAAGATGACGGTTTTGTTCCATTGACAGAAATGAGTTACAATGTAAAGATCATTGGACTTTCAAGGCCCACATTATTTACTATTTGGCACTATGAAAAGTTTGTTGCTCCCTGCTACATGTAACAGGAAGCAGAGTAGTCCAAAATGTTATCTATTCCCTGCATATCCCTATATAAACACTGTGACTTTACAGTAAGATTCTAAATGAATTCATGAAGCACTTGTCAAATATATATAT
The DNA here is from genome assembly GCA_004026705.1 of Nesogale talazaci. Lineage (NCBI taxonomy): Eukaryota > Metazoa > Chordata > Mammalia > Afrosoricida > Tenrecidae > Nesogale > Nesogale talazaci. Next base: position 13,813 of record PVJH01009810.1, on the reverse strand, counting down.
ATCGAACATGTCTTTTCTTTGCAAAACTCTGTGCTAAATACTGAGGTTATAGCCAGGTCCTTGCACTCAAAGGCCTTACAAAAGAGTGTGAGGCACATACTGAAACAGCTGATTATAATTAATACCACTAGAGTTAATACCACTAAAGGGCACAGCAGATATGTGAGGAGAATGTAAAACATGTTACCCTCCTTCAGAAATCATGAGGATATTTAGTTTTTAATCAAGTAAATTACAATTCTTTGTCAGTTAATTGAGCATTAACTATGATAGTGGTAGTAAAATCCAACCAGAACAAAACATTCACCACACCTTACTTTAAACTTCAGTGTAGACATCGCCCCCCAAGAAAATCTCCCATGCACTATAAAAATGACTCTACTTAGAGACTTTACTTAAATATATATGTGTATATATATATATATATATATATATAATGGAACTGGTAAAATGTAGGGACATTGCTAAAAATTTGAATAAATGTGTGCATTAGCTTAAAAATGCTTTTGATGATAGCAGAAAGTCTGTCTTAAAAAATCTAAATCGCTGAGCCCCGGCGGCATAAGTGGTTGAGTGTGGAACTGCAGCCCGCAGGCTTAGCGGTTCAAATCCAGCAGCAGCTCTCAGGAGTGGCACTGGGTAGCACCCACGACCACCAGAGGCAGTGATGCCAACAAAAAAAAAAAATCTAAATCAAGGAAAGGGTTTGTCTGATGAAACAAGAAGTCTTAGAATAAGTCTTCTGATTTGGCACAACCTTCAATGTTGCCATCCAAGCCCCAGACCTTTCTGTCTTCCACTGTTTGCATTTTTGCTACATCTGCTTCATCCTAACTGTTTCAATATGATAATTAATATATATAATGTCCATATATAATGTGCATCTATATTTCAGCAGCAAATAAGATGACAGGGTCAAAAGTACAGAGAGGTTCTGTTTATTAAGTCTGTTTCTCTATGTGTCTGTATCTGGCTCTCTTTTAGTAAACATTCTTTTAAAGCACTGTGTATTCAAATAATAAATGTTCAGTCAGTCGAATGTTTCAGACTAAGAAAGAAGACAATGTAAACACCTAAAATAAATGTGTCATTCCAATTAATGGTAGCTACTATCTTGGCCCTTAATAAAATTGATCAACTTTCCCTGCTTTGAAGCGTTATATAAATAGAACAATATAATAAGAGTGGTTAGGGACCTAACTGTACTCAGCATTAGCTCATAATACATATTAAAAAGCTATCCAGTATAGTGTGTGTAGCTGTGGTTTGCTCACTTTCATTGCATCACGTGATTTGTCAATATTATTATTCATAGTTCATATATTTTCTGTTGATGGACATTTGTATTGGTTCCATTATTGAATACTACTGATTGTGTGGGGTTTTTTGGGTGATATTGTTTGTTTGTTGTTTGGGAAAATATATGAAAGTAATTCTGTAGCTATAAGTATAATGCTTAATTCATAGGTATGTGATAAGCATTAATAAATATTGGCAAACAGTGGTTTTACAAATTCAGACCCCTGCTAATGGTGTCTGGGAATTAAAACTATTCCACATCCTTAACAAGACTTGATATGATCAATATTTTCCATTTTAGCCATTTTGTAGATGTGGACTCTGTTTAAAAAATAATCCCTCAAAAGACTTTGTACAAAGAAGTCTGCTTGAAACTCATTAACTAAATTTACAAAGGGTATCCTAAAAGAACAGAATTGTTTTTCAAAACTATGATTTAATTTTTAAAGAAAACCTTAAGTGTGTTCTCCATTTCACATAATACACAGCAAATTTGTGATTCCTTTTATGGAAACATTTTTCAAACTCATCTGTTTAGAAGGCTGACAGCACCTCCCTCATTTTTTCCCTCATCTCTTCAATATGGTCAAAATGCTGTGCTTTCATGTGTCTGCATTCTTTGAAACAAAAAGAAGTCACATTGAGTGAGGCCAGGTGAGTAAGGTGCTTGGAACAAAAGAGAGACTCTGTTTTTAACCCCAAACTGGCACTTTGAGATGTCTGTGTGAGTAAGTGCATTGCCATGGTGGTGAAACCAGTCCCCCGTCTGTTGCAAATCAGGTCTTTTTTTCTTCTTCTATTTTGGTCGCACTCTGTTATGCAGTATTTTCAGCACTTCTATTTAGAGAGCTTGATTAATAGTCTGACCTAGTGGAATAGGCTCCAAATGCACTATAAATCAACATTTATGTTAATTCAGGAAGTTGGCTGACATCCAAAATGAGGTTTGGCATCAATTGACATTTCACCTTTTTTGAAAGGAGAATAAACTTGTATTTTTCTCATCATCCTGTCCTCGTAAGCTGTGTTCAACGTCACAACAGTTTCTGTGACAACTTTTCTTCTTTTTTTCTTTTTTTGAGGGGGCCATCACTGTGTGACAACTTTTCTAACAGGGAACAAACTTATACATACACATGCTGTTCTCTTAAATCAAGCATCACAAAAAAACTACGTTAAAGCAAAACTGATTTTATAAAAAAAATAAAATTCACTGTGACCAGAGAACCTTCCCAGACAAAACCACTGGGTGCACTAACTCAGAGTGAGTTGCTTAATGCTTGCCAAACAGGAAAAAATGTATACTACAAAAGCCCAGTGGAATTTCTGTTTTGGGAGGGTTACCACCTCTTATGTCTCAAAAATGTATTCTACCTGAAAGGAATTAATATCCACCACTACCATGAAGAGATAAAAGAAGAAGAAAAACCTGATTGAATTTTGGGTAGTCAATACTCAGAATATCTTGTGAGAGAAGATGAGGAATAGCACATAGGGTCACCATTAATGTATTAAACAATGGAGACATTAAATGTTAAAGATTCACTTTGTTTCTATTTATTGTTTATTGGAGAGGATCACTGCCATTTTATAGGACATTAAAAAGTTACTAGCTTAAGCATCAAGTATTTATAAGAATCAATGATTTGGGCTGAGCCCCGGTGGCGTAAGTGGTTGAGTGGGGGACTGCGACCCACGGGTTTGGCGGTTGAAATCCAGCAATGACTCTCAGGAGCAGCACTGGGTAGCACCCACGACCACCAGAGGCAGTGATGCCCCCCTCCCACCCAAAAAAACAACAAAAGAATCAATGATTTATCTACAAATACACTAAAAACAAACCCACTGTCATCATGTCAATTTCAACTCATAATGACCATATATAGGGTTTCCCTTGCTGTAAATTTTTTCAGGAGCACCTCATCTGTATCAGAGAGGGTTCACTGGAGAAACAAAACCAGGACACTAGTAATTCTCTTTATATATTTATAGAGAAAGAAGAGTTAATACAAGATAAGAAAGAAAGTGTTAACTAATCTATAAAGCAGTACAAATTATTCAGTGCAACTCACTTGTGTGAGACAGCTAGAAGACTGGCAGTCCTTCAAGCTTTGTGGGTTGCTGTGCAATTCAGGCTATCTGGTCACAGGCAGCAAACAGCAGAGCAGGTCACAAACAGTCAGCCAGAGGACAGAGTCCAATATTCCCCAGCTCAAGAGATGTATATCCCAGGAGCGTGGTGAAGCAGGGCTTGAAGGAACCTCAACTTACAGCTCCACAACCTACAATTAGGTGTCCCATAGGTAGTGTTGCTTGGAGGTTGAGGCACAGGACCAACAAAACAGCTAGCTGGTCCGAAGATCCAAAAGCAAGAGAGAGGGTGGGACTCGCCGAGCCATTCCTATCTCTGCTCTTCAATTCATCCTGTGTGTTCATTGGCCGTGCTGTCACAACAGACCTACCAATCTTCTGTGGCCACAATCCACCCATTGCCAACATGGCACCTGTACACAAATCTTTACCCGTATAAAATTTCAAGACATCAATGAAATCAAACTTATACTTAACATCAAACATCTATCATACATATGAATGGGAACACACTGAGTCCAATTGTAGCTGATATATCATAAATGAGCAAAGGAAAGATTCAATAAGCTCATAAACAGAAAATACATGAAAAATCACAAACCTCACTTCTGCAATTGATCATGTGGTCGGAACTGGTAGGTAGAACTACCTTCTTCTACTATCCATTCTGTATTGCCTTTGCCCTCAGCAATCACTTCAGCTGGTTGCGATTTTTTTGCCTGGTGGAGTGACCCAGACCTTCATTCTGGAGGGGTCTAGGTCATTAAATGTCCTGTCATGATGGGGTTGCTGTAATTTACCATTTACTTTTATCACAGAGCACGGTAGTACTAAGAGTCGGCCTAAGGCCTCTCCTGGGTTCCAGACATATTCCTGTTTACCCCCATTATGTAACACCAGTCCAATTTCTCCTTGATGATAATCTCCTTGATAACACCACTCAGTACAGTGACACCCTTCCTGATCTGTTGATCCAAAGGCATGAAAAACCCAAAGTGTCCAGGGACATTCTCAGCTGTCAGTTCAGTGGAATCTGTGCTGTTTCCAGGTGGGAGAATTCCTTCCTTCAGGACCAGGACCGCTAGTCCTGAAGAACGTAGGGTTGCTGGGACAGGAAGCAAAAATGCTGCACGTGGGTCAATAGGAGTAATAGTGAGTGGTGCCACTCCAGTTTCCATCCTTTGGATCCTGGACCCATGAATCCTGGCTATTGGAGACACAGCACCATATATTGGCCGCTGGTTTAAAGCGTATACAGCTTCCTGCCCCAGCCTCGCAAGTTGTTGCCACGTAGTTTGCATCACAGTTGTATCTTCAGGAGCCCATTCCATCGTTCTATCAAGCCAACTGCTTCAGGATGATGAGGAATTATGATCAGTGTATTCCATCGGCATGGGCCCATTGCCGCCCTGAATAAGCTGTGAAGTGAGTTGCTTGATCTGAAGCAATGCTATGTGAGATGCCATGCCAGTGCATGAGGCATTCTGTAAGTCTACGAATGGTGGTTTGGACAGAAACTTTGCTTGCAAGGAAGGCAAGTCTATATCCAGAAAAGGTGTCAATTCCATCCAGAAAAAAACGCTGATCCGTCCATGATGGGAGTGGTCCCAGATAATCAACTTGCCACCCAGTTGCTGGTTGATCTCCCCGAGGAAAGGTTCCATACCTTGGACTTAATTATTGGTTTCTGCGGCTGGCAAATAGGGCATTCAGCAGTGGCTGTGGCCAAGTCAGCCTTGGTGAGTGGAAGTCCATGTTGCTGTGCCCATGCATAACCTCCATCCCTGCCACCATGTTCACTTTGTTCATGTGTCCATTGGCCAATAACAGGAGTGGCAGAGGAAAGAGGAGAGCCAGTCTCTACAGTGCGTGTCATCTTATCTACTTGATTGTTAAAGTCCTCCTCTTCAGAGGTAATCCTTTGATGAGTGTTCACATGAGACACAATTACATTTACTTTTTCGGTCCATTCAGAGAAATCCATCCACATACCTCTTCCCCACACCTCCTTGTAAACAATCTTCCAATCATGTTTCTTCCAAGTCCCCGAGAATCCAGCCAAGCCATTAGCCACAGCCCACAAATCAGTATATAGTCTCACATCTAGCCACATTTCCTTGTAGACAAACTGAATGGATAGGGGCACTGCTCATATATATGCCCATGGGAGGATTTTCCTTCACCACTATCTTTTCAGGAGATCCCAGAAAGGGGCTGTAGTGCTGCTGCTGTCCACTTACGAGTGGCACCTGCATATCGTGCAGAGCCATCTCTGAACCAAGCATGACTTTTTTGTTCTTCAGTTAAATTATCATAAGGAACTCCCCAGGAGGCCATAGGTGCAGACTGGGAGAGAGAAGGTAATGTAACGGGAGTGGGGACTATGGGCATTTGGGCCACTTCTTCATGCAGCTCACTTGTATCTTCAGGTCCTGTTCTGGCCCGATCTCATATGTACCACTTCCATTTTATAATGGAGTGTTGCTATGCATGTCCAACTTTATGACTCAGTGGGTCAGACAATACCCAGTTTATGATGGGTAGTTCAGGTCTCATGGTGACTTGGTGGCCCATGGTGAGGCATTCAGTCTCCACCAACGCCCAGTATCAAGCCAACAGCTGTTTTTCAAATGGGGAGTAGTTGTCTGCAGAGGATCGCAGAACTTTACTCCAAAATCCCAATGGTCTACGCTGTGATTCACCATTAGGGGTCTGCCAAACACTCCACACTGAATCTATATCGACAACTGACACCTCTAGCACCATTAGGTCAGCTGGATCAAATGGTCCCAGTGGCAAAGCAGTTGCACAGCAGCTTGAACCTGTTGCAGAGTCTATTCTTATTCAAGGAGCCACTCAAAAAATTGGAGGCCTTCAGCTTCACTTGATAAATAGGTTGAAGAAGAACACCCAAGTGAGGGATATGTTGCCTCCAAAATCCGAAGAGGCCCACTAGGCATTGTGCCTCCTGTTTCGTTGTTGGGAGAGCCAGATGCAATAGCTTGTTATTCACTTTAGTGGGAATATCTCGACATGCTCCACACCACTGGACCCCTAGAAATTTTACCGAGGTGAAGGGTGCTTGAATCTTTGTTGGGTTAATTTCCCAACCTCTTGTACGCAGATGCTATACTAATGAATCTAAAGTCTTTGATACATCCTCCTTAATGGGTTCTATCAGCATAATGTCATCAATATAATGGACCAGTGTGATATTTTGTGGAATAGACAGGCATTCGAGTTCCCTTCGGACTAAATTATGATACAGGGCAGAAGAGCTGATATACACCTGGGTGAGAGTTGTGAAAGTTTACTGTTGTCCCTGCTGCTGAAGGCAAACTGCTTTTGGTGATCCTTTGAGATTGGTATCGAGAAGAAAACATTGGCCAGATCAATAGCTGCATACCAAGTACCAGGAAAAGTATTAATTTGCTCAAGCAACGAGACCACATCTGAGACTGCAGCTGCAATTGGAGTCATCACCTGGTTAAACTTAAGATAATCCACTTTCATTCTCCAGGATCCATCTGTCTTCTTTACAGACCAAATGGGTGAGTTAAATGGTGATGTTGTAAGAATCACCACCCCTGCATTTTTCAAGTCTTTGATGGTGGCACTGATCTCTGCAATCCCTCCAGGAATGCAGTATTGCTTATGGTTTACCATTTTCCTAGGCAATGGCAATTCTAATGGTGTCCATTTGGCCTTTCCCACTACAATAGCCCTTCTTGCACATTTCAGGGATCCTATATGGGGGTTCTGCCAGTTACTAAGTATGTCTTTTCCAATGATGCATTTTGGAACTGGGGAACTAACCACAGGATGGGTTTGGGGACCCACCGGACCCATAGTGAGGTGTACCTGAGCTAAAACTCCATTAATAACTTGACCTCCATAAGCCCCCAATCTGATTGGTGGTCCTTCGAAACATTTTGGGTCTCCTGGAATTAGTGTCAGTTCAGAACCAGTGTCCAGTAATCCCTTTAAAGCATGATCATTTTCTTTCCCCCAATGAACAGTCATTCTTGTGAAAGGCTGCAGATCCCTTTGGGGAAGGCTAGAAGAAAGACTAACATAACCTAACATAAAGACTAACATAACATAAACCTTCGATGATGTGGCAGGGTCCTTCTTCTAAGGGACCCAACCTTCCCCTCATTCAAGTGGTTGTGGGTCTGTAAACTGGCTCAGGTCTGGAAATTGGTTGAGTGATCGTGACTGCCTATCCTGCTTTTCACCTGATCCAGCATTCTTTTGTCTATATAGGGCACATAAATATTTAGTAGGTTTCCCATATATTTCACTCCTAGGGGCACTGTGACTAAGTAGCCAGTGTCATACACACGAGTCAGGCTGCTTTGATTACTATGAAAGCCTTGATGTCTATTATAACCACATCCACCCTGTCTCTGTTGATTCAGTGCCGACACTTGCCCTCTGTTACCATGGAATCCAATCAGCCCCATCATTGGCAAATGTCAGAGTTCGCTTAAGACAGTTCCCACAGTTAATCTTAGTGCACAAAAATAGCAATTATAGGAGTCTTCAGAGATGCTGGGGCTCACCTCACAAACTTGTTCCTTATGGTTGTGGTGAAGGGTTTATGCTCACGGTCCCGTCCTGAGGGTCTGTAATTCGCAAGTCCTGGAAGGGGGAGCAGGAATTTGGGAAACAGGAGACTCGAGAAATGGAGACAAGACAGGATTCTGATCAAGTCTCATTTATTAGAGAGAAATACACCAATATTATAGGGCAAGCAAGCTTAGGCAATTAGCATATGGTGATCTTCAAAATTAACAAGTGAAGGTCAGCACATCTGCAAGTCAAGATAAGCACAAATACCTTAGCTACTACCTATATCATCTTGTCAAGCTTCAAAGGCCAGGGCTGTTTAAAGTTATAAAAGTAACAGATCACAAATCTCAGGCAATAAACCATAACAGAATTCAGGTTACATGACTGTAGCCAGGTCAAGCATGGATGGCCCCAGACACCTCAGGACATCCCCTTTTGGGGTCTATGGGAGTATCCTGATTGATCCATTCCACCATACCAATTTCCCTTCGCTTTTGGATGCCTTCTTCTACAATGTACCAAGGTAATTCAGGCACCTCAAGTTGGTCTAATCTAGGCCATCTGGCAGCCCATTCTTCAGTGAGCCAGCCAGATAAGGAGTTGGATCCTCTCTTAGCCTCTCTGCCTGAGACATTGAAAGAAGAGTCTGCGCTTAGGGGTCCCATATTCAGAATCTCAGACTGATCTAATATTACATTTCTTCCACCAGTATCCCACACGCTCAGTAACCATTCCCAGGGATGCTCCCCAGGCTTTTGCTTGTACGTATTTGAAAGCTCAAGCAGTTCTTTGTGAGTATTGTGTACTTCTTGAGTAATCATCTCGACCTCACTCTTGCCTTAATTTTAGTTATAGGTCTAGCAGATATTACCAATGGTGAGGGTGTTTCCTGGAGGTTCTCAGCACTATTTTGTAAGACCTCTCCCTCAGGCAATGATAGAGATGCAGCCCTACCTGGCGTTTTACCTTGAGTAGGTTGGTTGGTTTGCTCAGGTGTGGGTTGTTCTGTTGATAGTAGACTACTATCTTCAGCTGGGAGAGGTGGATCTATTGACAGGGCTGGTTCAATTGTTTCTAGAAGTGGCACAATATCCTCATCTTCTGGATCATCAGCCCATATATCCTATCCATGCCCCCATTTAGGCTTTGGACACTGCTATAGATCTGCCGTTCAGCTAATGTTGTAATTCAGCCACTCGCATAATGAGACTTTGGACCTGGTTCTCAGCAGACAAGAAGGCTCTCCTTTGTAGCACAGACTGAAGTCTTTATGTCTGTGAGTCGGTACTTAAGGCATGCTTCTGAGGCCCTGAGGCAATTTCTCTGTTAGTCACATAGTCCATTGTAAGGAGGACCAGTCAACCTGCTTCTTTATACTTGGCATCTTGACAAAACTGCTGGAAAACATCAAACATACGATCTCCCAAAGCCTCTTCTGTAACCAGTACCCCATCCATCTGTGCTCCTACTTTAGGTATTAGTTTTGCTATTTCACACCATGGACTATTAAGAGTGGCAGAATTACCCATGACTTTACGTCTAGAATTAGCATCACTAGTGCTCTTAAGACTAATCAGATTGGAGAACCAATCAAAGAAACCCATATTTATTATTTTATTTTTCTAGAAGCATTCCTGGTACCACTTGTGTCAGAGAGTGTTCTCTAGAGGAATAAAACCAGGACACTAGTAATTCTCTTTATATATTTATATAGAGAGAAGGGTATGTAAGATAAGAAAGAGACAGTTAACGAATCTATAAAGCAGTACAAATTGCTCAGTGCAACTCACTTGCGTGAGACAGCTAATAGTCTGGCAGTCCTTCAAGTCTTGAGGGTTGCTGAGTAGTCCTCTGAAAAGCAATTCAGGCTACCTGGTCACAGGCAGCAAACAGCAGAGCAGGTCACCAACAGTCAGCCAGAAGACAGAGTCCAACAGTCCCCAGCTCAAGAGATGTATATCCCAGGAGTGTGACAAAGTAGGGCTTGAAGGAACCTCAACTCCGAGCTCCACAACCCATGATTAGGTGTCCCACGGGTAGTGTTGCTTGGAGGCTGAGGCACAGGACCAACAAAACAGCTAGTTGGTCCGAAGATCCAAAAGCAAGAGAGAGGGTGGGACTCGCTGAGCGCTTCCTATCTCTGCCCTTCAATTCATCCCATGTTTTCATTGGCTGGGCCATCACAACAGACCTACCAATCTTCTGTGGCCATGTTTGCGTAACAAACCTACCCATCATATCATCTTTCTCCCGTAGAGCAACTGGGGGACTTGAACCACTGACTGTGCTACTAGCTGTCCAAAGTTGATCTAACTGTGTCACCATAGTTCATTAGAAATATTCTAGATGTTCACATAATCCTTTGAATTTTTTAAAAATAGGAACACAGAATAAATGTCCCAAGGGTCAGATATAGAAAGCTCCTACCTTGGGATAACCATGACTCTGAGCAACTTTTAGTATAGCACAAAGAGTGCTCTAGCAGAAGGAATCAGGATTCCAACCAATGGAACGATCTTCTCATATTAAGGGAACAGAGACTCATCAAACAGATTAATAGCTTGAACACTTCAGGGATGGAACACCTTCAAGGAAGGCCCAACTACGATGAAAGTAGTAGGGAAGTGATTTGATTTCTTATTTCAGCCTGAAAAGGTCTGAGATATGACATAAGAAGCTTTCTTCTTGAGGGAGGGAAGATGGCTGCCAGATAGGAAGCCCACGCCTGGAGCTCCTGAAGATCGGTGAGTGGGGGTGACACTGGGAAGAGTAGGGCTCTCAAATTGGGTTTTGTGACTCCAGGAATGCTCAGAGCCCTCCTCTGAACCAGGAGCAGTGCGACCCGCACGGCCACTCTCCCCACGGACCTCTGCCAGTTCTTTGTGCTGGCAGGATCCAGAGCACTGCTCTGCGACCCCGAGATCTGGGACCTGCAGTTAATCAGCGCCCACGCGCGCAATCGCTGACCAGTCCTCCCCACCCCAAGGTGCCCAGGGTGCCCAGGGGACACTCCACGCAGAGTCACACCTCTCGCTCCCCACCCCCAGGGACTCCTGTGCCCCAAGCACAACGGTGGGACATCCCCTCCCCCACCCCAGAGGCCCACGCCCAGGCGCACCTTAAGGGCGCCACCACTACCCAGGATAAGATCAAATCATCCCCTAAACCCAAGCCTGCCCACCTGGGTCACACTTTCTAACAGTAGCGAAAGGAATGCCCGCACTCCCCACAGTCACTGGCACTCCTCACAGACTCTGCTAGTTCAGGACGCCCGCCCCCAAGACCCCCCCAGAGCGGTCCACTTTACATTGTCTCCTGGGTAAATAGCCAGCCGGGCCTTCCCACCCCACAGTACTAGAGGATTTTCTCCCACCTATCTGTGGCAAGCACCCCTAGCCAGTAACAGATCACCCAACTCCCAACCTACCCCCTAAACCCACTCCCCTGCTCAGCCAACACACTCCATCAGATCTGCAAGGCCTAGCTTCAAACAGTTCCTGAGGGAAGCAATAATATAAGACCAGCCTCCTAAAGAGACACCCCAGGGCGACAAAACACCAAGGTAAATGCCACCTAATACAAATAAATGAAACAAAAAAACAGCTAGTAGCTTCCACAGTATCAAGAAAAGAGAAATTAGATCTGATGCAAGAAGATCAGCTGGACCTAACAGCAGTCATAGAAAAAAACCAGAGAAAGAAATCTTCAAGATGTTACTAACACGTATGCAGCTCGTGAGCGACACATTAAAGAAGAAAGAAGAATTGATACAGGAGATAAAGGCCACGCACCAAAGGGAAATCCAAGAACTAAAGAGTGAGCTTACAAAAACTAATAGTAAGTTCTCAGATTTCGGCCAGAGAATGGAGGAGGTAGAAAACAGGACAAGTGACCTAGAGGACTCATAAGCAGAAATTAATAAGTGGGAGAAAAAAATCTATTGTCTATGAGAGAAGCAGAAGAAAATATTAGATGCCTGGCTGATACTGTGAAAAGAAACAACATTAAGATTATCAGTCTGCCGGAGGATGAGGCATCAAGAAAACCAACATCCAAAATAGTGAGGGAATGCTTAGAGGAAAACTTCCCAAGCTTAATAAATGAAAACCATATAACCATACAGGAGGCGGAAATAACACCAGCTAGACTAAACCCCAAGAAGAAAACACCAAGACATGTAATTGTTAAACTATCCAATTATGAAGAAAAAGAGAAAATTATGAGAGCAGCTAGGGAAAAAACGGCAATCACATATAAAGGCAAACAGATAAGAATATGCTCGGACCTATCAATGGAAACTATGAAGAAGAGGAGAGAGTGAAGCAGCAGATTCCGAAAATTGCAGGAACATGATGCAAACCCAAGAATACTCTATCCAGCCAAATTATCTATCAAAATTGATGGAGAAGTAAGAGTCTTTCCAGACAAGGAAAATCTCAGAGAATATGCCAAAAGGAACCCAGCCCTACAAAAGATTCTTACCGACCCACTGGGAGAAGAACAACAACGACCTAACACACACAGAATGAATCTACCCAGAAACAGTCAAAGGGAAAACAGCCTCCAAGATAACTCTGGCTCAGAGATGGAAGAAAGGCAAGAATGAACCACAAACATATATTGACACAACCTATGGAAATAGAAAAACATCCAATCCAAGAGTGATAAAATGACAACACAGAGTGCACAGATAGATGTAATAACCCTAAATATTAATGGATTGAAGTCAGGCCTTAAGAGAAAGAAATTAATAGACTGACTTAGAAAATACACGCTCTCAATCTGCTGCCTCCAAGAGACACCTCTTAAGATCACAGAAAAAAATTTATTGAGAATCAACGGCTGGAGAAACATATACCAAGCAAACAGCAATTCCAAAAAAGCTGGAGTAGCAATCCTAATATCAGATAAAATTGACCTCAAAGTGCAAACCATAATAAGAGACAAAGAAGGACACTATATAATGCTTAAGGGAAGGGTAGACAATGATCCAGTAAGCATTTTAAATATATATTCCCCGAACGAGAGACCTGCAGAATATGTAAACCAGACACTTCATATGATGAAAAAAGAAATTACAGCCTCAACAATTATAGTGGGTGACTTCAACACACCACTCTCTGAGAAGGACAGATCACAGGGAAAGAAACTCAACAAGGAGGCAAGAGATCTAAATACTACAATTAGACAGTTTGACTTTGTAGATATCTACAGGGTTTTTCATCTAAAGGAAAAGCATTTCACATTCTTCTCAGCGCCAAATGGAAGTTTTTCGATGATAGACCACGTACTGGGACATAAGGAGAATCTACATAAATTTAAGCATATTGATATCATACGGAACTCACTCTCAGACCACTGTGCCATAAGGTTGGAAATCAACAAAAGGAAGGCAAGGAGAACTAGAGAAAATAGTTGGAGAATGAATAATTCTCTATTGCAAAAGGAAAGTGTGCTGGCCCAGATCAGAGAGGAAATTAAAAAATTTCTAGAAACCAATGAGAAGGAAAGCACGACATACCAAAACTTATGGGACACAGTAAAGGCAGTCTTAAGAGGAAGTTTCATTGCAATAGAGGCACACCTGAAAAAGGAAGAGCGTCTCATAACTGATACATTGACACAGAATTTACAACAACTAGAGCAGAGTCAGCAGGATAATCCCACTAATAGCAAACAAAAAGAAATAATAAAAATCAGGGCTGAGATTCAGGAGAGGGAAAATAAGAAAACAATGGAAAAAATTAATGCTGCTAAAAGTTGGTTCTTTGAAAGAATTAACAAAATTGATAAACCATTGGCAGACTTAACCAAAGAAAGGAGAGAGAAAATTGCAATAGCAAGAATA
>PVJH01009809.1:0-71417 GCA_004026705.1 Nesogale talazaci | reverse complement strand
AGATACCAGAGGGTGTCTCCCGTGGTGGTCAGGCTTCAAGTGAAGTTTGAGGCCAACGCAGACGTGTAACAAAGGTCTGGAAATCTAGTTCCAAAGCTTATCCAATGAAAACCTTACGGAGCGCAATAGCGTCGTCAGATTTAGTCCTGGAAGATGGGTCTCTGGGTTGAAAGACACTCACAATACACAGTGATTGCACAAATGGGCCTTAAGAGAGCTATCATTTTAGAAATTGTGCAAGATAGGGGAAACATTTCAGCCTGTTGCCATGAGTGAGCGCTAACTGGATGGCGGCCAGCAACAAGCAGCAGAAGCAACCTGTAAGTAGTCAAAGGAAGCTCCCTTTGCCATCAAGAGCTTAGAAGACACCAACCAGAAGGGGGGCTGTCAGATTGAAGCCGGGAGCCTGGGGTTGGGACAGAGTTGGGGGGAAATGGGGAGGGGTGGGGGCATGAGAGTAGAAGAGGAGGAGGAAGCATGCAGGGGGGGAAAGGGACTTGAGGCTCCCACTTCAGACAGCCTCAGTCTGCACTGAAGAGCCATATTAAGTGAAAAGTAAAAAACATGGTTCCCATCACCCTCTGGGATTGGGTGTCTTTATGACTAGACACTGGTTTGTTAGGCTGGGTTCTCTAGAGAAGCCTAACCAGGGATATAGCACTATAGAGAGTGGGGGGATTTATAGTGAGAAAATGAAGCACACAGTTGTCGTAAGAGCCATGTCCAGTATGAGTTCCAGGGGGCCAGAGGTCAGGCTGGAAGCGTCTCCTGAGCTTCCTGAAGCTTGCTGAGCTCAAAGGCTAATGAACCCAAGATTGGCAGGAAGACTCCGGGCTGCTGTCTGACAATATTGACAGAGGGGAAGCCAAGGTCAGCAGGTCAGGCTTGTAATGAGAGAGGTGAGTAAATCCCAGGTCAGAGGTCAGCTGGCAGGTCAGAGGTCAGCTGGCAGGTCTGATAGCGAACTGCTGATGGCTCCTGAGTGGAGTGGCAGGCTGTTGGCTCAAGTCCAGAGAACCAGATTATCAATGAGCCAGATGCAGGATTCAGTTCCCGAAAAACACAAGCAAGCCAGCAAGCTTTCCCACTGTGTCCCCTTACATAGTATAAGTTTTCCTGAGGAAACTCTCCTTCAATCACATCTGTACTGTGACCTGAGTAAAGGCATTGCATTCTACTCTAATCTTCTATACTGATTGGCTGCACACAGCAGATCCCACTATAGAGGTGATTATGTCATGCTGGGTCACCTCACGGGGTGGGGGGGGAGGGGGAGATTGTTATGCTTCAATTGCCAAACCACTGAGAGTCCTGGCCTATCCAAGTTGGCATAAAACCTAACTATTACAGCCCATTTCAAGGGCTGATGAACCCAAGATTGGCAGGAAGGCTACAGCCTGATAGTATATACCAGATAGACCTTGTTTGCATGGTCCCATCCTCACAAGGGTGATAGGCACCCTAGTTACATCGTTAGCAGGTCCACAAAAACTCATATGTATGAGAGTTTTATATAAAGGGTAAGTGTCCACTCAGAAAGCATCCCAACCCAGTCCATCCACGTCCCTGAGTCTGAATTAGCCCATACGTCTGACACCGATCAACAAAGTCCTCCTCAGACTCACAAAGCACATACAATGACGCTGAATGCAGGAGGAGCACAGGCTAGTGGGTAGAAAGTCTTTGGATCCAGTGATGGTGTAAGCATGTCAGCGCTGGCAGGGGCCTCCGTGTGGCTTCTCCAGCACTCAGAGCTGCAACAGGGTGGGTCCATGTGGCTTCTCCTCAGGGATGTCTCTTAGGAAGTGAACCTTGCCAGCTGAGGCAGAGAACTAGCTATGGTAGCCACACACCGGTCTGACCATCAGAGAGCAAGAGACAAGAGAACTACAATGGCGAGACTCACTGAACCATTTATCTGTCTGCCCTTCAATTAATCCCACACGTGTTCATTGGCCAGGTTGGCACAATAAACCTTAATGATTTCATCCGCTGAGAGTAACAGACTGGCGCAAGAAGGACTTTATGTAGCAATTCACTGCCTGCAACAGCCACCAAAATGTACCTTAAACTGATCAGCCCCACGGAATCCCAAGTTCTCTCATGATTGATTTGTTATTTTCTGATCAACTTTATTTTATTTATTTATTTTTTTTGGAGGGGGCATCACTGCTCTCTGGTGGTGGGAGGAGGAGGCCCAGCCCCACTGCTGGAATTGAACCTCCGTCCCAGTGGGCCGCAGTCCCGCGCACAACCACTACGCCACCGGGGCTCAGCCCTGGCAGCACATCTTTAAGAAAGCACACTGCTACATCTTTCTCCCCTGGTTCTGTGCACGCCAGCATCGCAGAGATATTTTACCGGGTTCAATAACAACATTCAGAGATGGACAAATTCTTTGGCAAAGCTGACAGTCACCAACCTCCAAGATGGCTTCCGGTGATGCCTGGTCACCCGGTGGTTTATGTCTTCCTACCTTAAAGCAGACTGGCTCGTGTAGCCGACAGGCTATGGCCGAAACATTGGCGTGAGACCTCAGAGGCTCTGTAGCGGTCTGGCTCACTCTGGGAAGCCAGCGGCCTTCTGGGAATCCAGCAGCCACCCACCATCAGCTGGCACCAATGGCAGGAACCAGCACAGAAGCAGATCCTGCAGCCCAGAGGTGTCAAACTCAATTAAAATGAGCAACTTTGATTTGGCAGGTTTACAGAAGTTAAAGGGTTAACAAGGCAATTGTGTGTACGGTATCACTTCCATCTCCCTTAAGGGCTATTTTCTTCCTAACAATGTACTTTCATTTTGTTTCAGAGCACCATGGGCCACAAAAAATTATCTCACTGGCCCTCCAGTTTGACACCCCTGTCGAGACCAATCGGGCTTGGACGACAACATCCTGGCTTTCATGTAACCTCCAGAGACTTGAACTAGCGCCAGAACCACCCACTTCAACTGTGTCTGAATTCCTGACCCACAGAAACGACGTGCGATTAAAACAATGTGTTAATTATTGTCTGAAGCGGCTACGGGCGGGGATCGTTTATATGATCAAGAGCATGTGGGGCGACAACGAACTGGACATCTACCACAGTCTTCAACCGGTCTTCAGTCTAATACTCAAGGATCCATAAAGTCTGGGGTCAGGAGGTCTCTGGCCACTCTGTGCTGCCAGCAAAGCTGCAGGCTCCGATGAGCTTCCTTCTCCAGCACGTCAGCCTTCGGTTGGGGGTCATGCTTCTTCCCCATTCCTGTGTGCCCCTCCCAAGATTGGAAACGTTCATTAGCATGCGCAAGATCCCTGCTCTTTCTGCAACTTCTCTGTTCAGTCAAATTCGGCAGAATCATAGGTGTGTGTGCTTATTGTGGGGTCTAGCTCTTGTCTTCTTGGAAGCTGGCTGCTAGAGAAAAGGATTACCTGCTACTGAAAACTCTTCCTGATGACAAAACTTTAGAGGGTGAGAGGACTTGCTTCTTGTGAGGAATGTTTTTTTTTGGTTTTTTTTGTTTTTTGTCTTTTTTGGCATCACTGCTCTCCGGTGGTGGGAGTAGGAGGCCCAGCCCCACTGCTGGAATTGAACCTCTGGGGTTCAGCCCTCCAGCCTACTTTCTAACCCCGTCTGCCCCAGACTCTCCCTTTCCCTGCTCCCTCATGTAATCCCTTCCCCCACCCAACTGGGGAGGGTGAGCATGCCTCCGTTGGTTGCAGACGCCTAAACTATTAGCCACACAAGAACCATTTTAGAACTCGGATGTTTCTGAGTTCCAGTAACTGCCTGCGCTTGAGTGTCTCAACCCATATCTATAGTAGGACTGGGATGTTTCCGAGCTCCAGGCCTCACCTACCTTGAATGTCTTAACCCCTAATCTGTAAAGTGTCATCCGCCCCCATAGGCTGTGTTCGGGGGGACGAGCCCAGGTGTTCAGGCTAATTGCAGAGTTCTGCTTCTGTAACTGCTGCCTGCTTACAAAGTTGCCGAGAGAAGTTTGTTTATTCAGCCCAATAGAAAGCCGAGCCTGGGGCTGAGCCCCGGTGGCGTAGTGGTTGTGCGCGGGACTGCGGCCCACTGGGACGGAGGTTCAATTCCAGCAGTGGGGCTGGGCCTCCTACTCCCACCACCGGAGAGCCGTGATGCCCAAAAAACTAAAAAAAAAAAAAAAAAAGAAACCTGAGCCTGTAAACTATCCCCACCTCTCTCTGGGGATGGCACTGGGTCTTTCTCTCAACCTGTGCAGGTCTATCTTCTTTTTCCTATTTTGTTTTTCTCTTTCTCTTTAATAAAGTTGCTTTTTAATTTACAAGTCACTGAGTTGTTCTTGTCCGGCAAAGCGTAACACCGTGATGTAAAATGTCTGACTCTTACTATTCCTCTCTTTCTCATGCTCTCCATGACTTTACTGTAATAAATAATAATGATCGCTGTACAGCGGTGCCTATCGAACTCGTGATGTATGGAGCAGAGGCCGGCTTCCTCTGCTAGTCCTTGAATTGGCTATGAATCTAAGAGAC
This sequence comes from Nesogale talazaci, assembly GCA_004026705.1. NCBI lineage: Eukaryota > Metazoa > Chordata > Mammalia > Afrosoricida > Tenrecidae > Nesogale > Nesogale talazaci. The sequence goes on along the minus strand of PVJH01009809.1, from coordinate 66,913 downwards.
CATATAGGGCAGAGTAGAATTACTCCATGGGGTTTCTCAGAATGTAAATCTTCACAGGGACAGAGAGCCTCATCTTTCCCCTGCAATGCAAACGGTGGATTAGAACTGCTGATGTCGCAGTTAGCAGCCCCACTGGTAACCCATTATGCCACCGGAGACTGCGTGGGCTTCAGTTTAGGACTGTGTCCCCTCAGAGCCACCACTCATGTCTACTTGTCATACTCTGGTGACTTCTGAAAGGCGAGCCACTGAGCAGTCACGAGAAGCAGCAGAGTCTGGTCAGAGAGAGTGTCAGGAGTTGAGCCCCGCTGGTTGGAAGGCACTCAAAATACAACCCATGAGGGTGGGGGAGGGAGGGAGAGAGAGGAACTGATACCAACGGCTCAAGTAGAAACGTTTTAGAAATGATGCTGGCAACCTATGGACCAAAGCACTTGAAACAATTGATGGGGGGCTGAGCCCCGGTGGCGTAGTGGTTGTGCGTGGGACTGCGGCCCACTGGGACGGAGGTTCAATTCCAGCAGTGGGGCTGGGCCTCCTACTCCACCACCGGAGAGCAGTGATGCCCCCCCCCAAAAAAAAAACAAAAAAAAAATGAAGTAGGGGTGTGGAAGGTCCGATAGGGATTAAGACGAATGTAGTAGGGCGACCATATTGAAACCCAAATGGAGGTTGAGTGTGATGATGGGACGGGAGGAGGTATAGGGAAATAAAAGAACTGGGGAATAAGGGGCATTTATAGAGGTAAAATACAGGCATATACATAGGTACATATTTTCATATGATGAAGGGGAAATAGATCAATATGCATATACTTATAGGCTTAGAATTAGGACACCAGATGGGCATTGGACCTCAATCAGTGCAAGAACATTTTGTTCTATTAAATTGGCATCCCATGTTGCATAGCTCCCTGACACGATCACAGAAAACAAATGTGTGCGTACGCAAATGTGGTGAAGAAAGCTGATGGTGCCCGGCTATCAAAACATGCACGTCGGGGGTCTTAAAGGCTTGAAAGTAAACAAGCGGCCATCCAGCTCAGAAGCAACAAAGACCACATGGAAGAAGCACACCAGCTTATGGGACCAAGAGACACCAAAGGAATCAATTATCAGGTTTCAAGAACTAATAATCATAACATTTTATGCTCACTTTCTTTATATGATCACTGATGACAAATAGGTACATAAGTAAATGTAAAGAAAGTTGGTGGTGCCCAGCTATCAAAAGAGGTGCATCTGTGGTTTTAAAGACATGAAGGTGAATAAGTGGCCATCTAGCTAAGAAGCAAGCCCACATGGAAGAAGCACAACAGCCTGTATGACCACAAGCTGTCAAAGGGATCCGGTATCAAGCATCAAAGACCTAACACATATCATTTTAAGTGAGGGGGAATTCAGATTGGGGACCCAAGTCCCAACAATAAGTGAAGAGACATCCTCTTACAGAGGGGTTGTAGCGAGGAGATGAGCCAGTCTAGGTGCAGTGTGGTAGCAATGAAATGTTCTCAAATGCTTCCTCCCACCGACTATCATTATCCCAATTCTGCCAGACAGATTTGGCTAGACCAGGGGGTGCACAGTGGAGTCGAAAACATGGAAATTTAGGATAGATAATCCCTTGAGACTAGTGGGGAGTAGTGACGCTGGGAGGGTGGAGGGATGGTGGAGTAGAAAGGGGGAACAAATTTCTCGGATCTACATGTGACCTCCTCTCTGGGGTGTGGACAACGGGGGGTGGGGGTGAGTGAAGTGACACATTAGACAGTGTAAGATATGAAGAGGTAATAACAATTGGAAGTTCATGAGGGAGAAGGAGGGGGAAGGGGGAATATGGGGAGTTGGGATTCAAAAAATAAACTAGAGGAAAGGGGAAGAGGAGCTTATGCTGGAGGGGTTCAAGTGGATAATGTAGATGAATGTGGCAACATGTGTACAAATAAGCTTAATACGAATGATGTATTGAATGTTGTATGAGCCCCAATAAAATCTATATTAAAAAAAAAGAAAAGAAAAAAACGAAGTAGGACACATAAAAAAAAAAAACCCAACACCTTAGGGATTAGTGAGCCAAACAGACATTATTGGCCATTTGGACCTGGACAATCCTATGGTACATGGTACGGGAAATGGCAAATTCAAGAGGAAGGGTATTGTCTGATAGGATAATGTTCATATACCTATGAGGAATACGAGTTACTATGGCTACGATTCAAGTTGATATACCAACCCCCAAAGCCAGTGGGGAAGAAACTGAAGAATTCAACATCTTCAGTTAGTAGATACATTGTTCACCACTGGTCATTGGAATGAGAAAGTTTGAAACACAAGGATTCCTAGTTGGAACATAGGGTGTTGGTGAAAAGGGGACCCTGAAGATCCCATGATAGACTTTTGCAGGTTTAACGACAAATCCATTGCATGTGCCTTTTGATTTTCCCAGCAGCATAAACAGAAGCTATCCACTCATATTTTACAGGAATGTGTAAAGAGTATGAAGAACATTACACTTGAAAAATTGTTGAACATTCTTTCGAACTATCTATTGAATTAGGAACAGGTATAAGTAGTCCTCAGGTCTACTTTTCACTCTAAACCACTCCAAACTCCAAACTAAGTTTTGAAACCCACTTAGAGTCACAATATAAGGCAGTGGAAGGGTTGAATCCACTTTCACCAGTCCAAGGTTAGGATTCGTGTCTCCCCCTTTATGGTTTGCATGTCTTTGTTGCCCTGGACTCAGTAACTGTCGTCTTCACTCTTGGGGTTGGGCCGTGGGTTACTGAGAGTTTCAATATTTTCCTGTATTTGTGGGGACACATCACCGCGTATTTGGAGAGAACTTGCACATCCGTTGTGTACACAGAGTCTGGCAATCTTCGGAGAGGTCAGTATTTATATTCATTTTCCCAATGGGAAATTGGAGCTTGGAGAGGTGACACACTCAAGGCCCAAGACTGGTGAATTAAGGGCAAAACTGGGCAAGATTCCAGGGCATCTGGTTCTCTACGAAGGTCTATTTACTTACCACAGGGAGGGAGTGTTTGGGGGAAGATGGTGGGGCTTGGTGAAGGTACTGAAGAGCTGGGGTAAAGGAAAACGAGGGGAGGACTCACAAGAAAAGAAGGCAGAAGGGGCGCTGTGTCCTGGCACGTCTGCCTGGCTACCACGCCAGGCTTAATGTCTTTGTTTTCTTCCATGACTCCCTTTTTATTGTAGGAGACACGGTGCCCATCGTAAGCGGTTTAATCAGAACAGAAGGGCAAAGAGTGGACAGGAGAGCTCTGTTCCAGCGCCTCTCAAAATGCCCACAGAGTGCCTAGATTCTCGCTCCAGCCTTTCCCCGGTCCCTGAGTGGCTTGTGAGAAAATCAATAGAACTGCTTTAGATTTGAAGTGGGATTTTGGTGTTTGGCTCACAGCACTTGTTCCTCCTCCGTTTTTGGGTCCTCTTAGCTACACAGGGAAGCGAGAAACAAAGCATCATCTACTTACCAGGGCACAAGTCGATGCCACCTGCTGGAAACAAGGCTTCTCTGAGCTGAGTTCCTCTCACTGGAGAAGGCGATAAGAACAAAGGAGCTTCCTACCACTCTCTTCTGACGCGATTGTGGCTAAACCTGTAGCTCTGACTCCCCCCGCCTCCCCACAGGTCCAAGCAGAGAACTTGGCCTAGGGAAGGTGGACCGGAAGAATGGCCGTCTGCTCATTATGTGGAGAGAGGGAGTCAAAGAGGAGGGAGGTCCCCAGCTCTCACCTGTTATCAGAACAGTCACTGTGAGGGGAATGTATTCGAGATGCCAACTTCATGATTGAGATGTCGAGGTGGAGTCTAGCCTGTTCATCGGGAGATGGCCGTTGAGTAGCCAATGAGACCTCTGTGTGGGCATGGTTTTCTCCTGAGACTTCTGGGAAATCTCACAATATTTCCCTCGTGGAGATGAGAGGCCCTCTCCCCAGTTGTTGAGAGTCAGTCTCTGAGACGATGAACAACGGACAAGACAAGATGACAGCGTCCCAGGAGTTGGACGAGCCGGAGGAGAAGCCACATGGTCTTGTCCTGATGGAACCAGACCTCTGAAGCTGGAGAAGCCACGTGGAGACCCCTGCCAGCGCTGAGTTGCTTCTACCACCACTGGATGCTGTTGATGGACCCTGAGCCCTAGAAGCGAGGAGCCATGGGGAGACCCCTGCCAATGCCTGGATTCTGCACCCACTGGCCTGTGACTTCATGAGTCGGAAGGAGACTTTATAGACTGGTATTGGGAATATGGACTAATATTGGACTTAGGACTTTGAAATGGACTGGGTTGGGATGCTTTCTCAATGTGCCCTTCCTCTTGTATATAAACCTTTCCCTTACATCCATATGCGTGTCTATGAGTTTGTTTCTCTAGTCTACCCAGACTAACACAGTCACTGTGCCCACGAGTAGAACAAACCTGGTTTAGAGATGTCTTTCTCCCTTAAGACTTGTAATGTGAGCTGAGCCCTGGTGGTGTAGTGGTTGTGTGCGGGACTGTGGCCCACAGAATTGACGGTTCAAATCCAGCAGCAGCTGTCTAGGAGCAAGGCTGGGCTTCCTACTCCCACCAGGGCAGTGATGAGAGGGAAAAAAAAAAGACTGGTAATGTGATGTTCCCTCCCCTAGGACACATGAGTAGAATAGTAGACATGTCCCTGACTTATTTATGCTATTAAATTCTCTTATTTCTCCTACTTAATTAATCTACTAAAGTGACTTCTTTTATTGTGGGCACCTGATTCTCAGCGGTTCTCAACCTGTGGGTCACAATGCCTTTGGGAGTCGAATGATCCTTTCACAGGGGTTGCCCAATTCATAACAGTAGCAAAATTACAGTGATGAAGTAGCAAATGGAAATAACTATGGTTGGGGGATCACCACAACATGAGGAGCTATATGAAAGGGCTGAGGCATTAGGAAGGTTGAGAACTGCTGAGTCTTTTGTTTGTTTGTTTTTGGGGGAGGCATCACTGCCCTCTGGTGGTCGTGGGAGCTACCCAGCGATGCTCCTGAGAGCCGCCGCTGGACTTGAACCGCCAAGCCCGCGGGCCACAGTCCCGCATGCAACCGGGGCTCAGCCCCAGAACTGCTGAGTCTTAAACATACAAATACACTTTTGCATTACTGGGAAAATGGCTTGGGGCCTGGTCTGACCTCCTCTGGCTACACATATCTGTCCAGGGATGATTCTTTTTTTTTTTTATCATTTTATTGGGGGGCTGATCCAACTCTTATCACGATCCATACATCTACCCACTGTGTCAAGTACATTTTTGCCATCATAACATTTTCTTTCTACTTGAGCTCTTGAGATCAGCTCCTCATTTTTCCCCTCCCTCTACCACCCTTCCTTCTTTGTGAACCGTTGATAATTTATAAATTATTATTTTTTCATGTCTTACATTGTCCAGCATCTTTTCCTATTCTCTGTCCCCTGGGGATGGGGTTATATGTCGATCATTGTGATAGACTTAACCTTTCTCCCCCATCTTCCCCTTCCCCTCCTGGTATCGCTATCCCTGAGGGGTTTATCTGTCCTGGATTCCCTGTGTTTCCAGCCCTTATCTGTATTAGTGCACTTGCTCTGGTCTAGTCGGATTTGTAAGGTAGAATTGGGAGCATGATAGTGGAGGGGAGGAGGCATTAAAGAACTAGAGGAAAGTTGTATGTTTCATCAGTGCTATCCTCTACCCTGGCTGGCTCCTCTTCCTTGTGACTCTTCCGTAAGGGGATGTCCAGTTGCCTACAGACGGACTTTGGGTCTCCATTCCACACTCCCTCTCATTCACAGTGATATTATTTTTTTGTTCTTTCATGCCTGACACCCGATCCCTTCAACACCTGGTGATCACATAGGCTGGTGTGCTTCTTCTATGTGGGCTTTGTTGCTTCTCAGCTAGATGGCCGCTTGTTTACCTTTGAACCTTTAAGACCCCAGGGTGATTCTTAGGAGGCAAAGGTCAGACAGACCTCGGCCCTCCTTCCTTCTTTACTCGATTGATTCTGACACCAGCAGTCCACAGCATTCTACTGCTCTGCTGGCTTTGATCTCCGATTGCCATGGCCATATGAAACTCAGGACGATACCCACAATGATGGGGTTTATTAAGTTCACAGATTACATAGGGTTCAAGATAAAGGCTTTTCGTTTGTTATCTGAAATGCCTCTTCTCAGCCCTACCTGCAGGCATGTTTCTCTTTGGCCCTCAGTCTGCCAGTCTCGGTTTCCAGGGGCCAGGAGGCCTACTCGCTGCTTTGTGCCGCTTCTCTGCCCCGTCTCATGGTCTCAGTGCTGCTCCTCTGCCACAGCAGCAGTTCTTTTCTTACGGGTATTTATTCCACGGGCCAGGAGGCCTGCCACTCTTCCTCATGGCTGTACCTCACTGTCATGGTGTCTCTGGGGCCTCTGCTGTCTCTGCCACTTCAGGCAGGTGTCTCACACGTTCTCCACTGGCAACTCTTCTTTCTTGATGGTCCTGGGACTCCTCTTTCTGCTCGCGAGATGGTTCACTCAGCCTTATTATACTCAGCAGAGGAGACCAATCCCTAAATTAGAGCTCTCTGTGTGTTATGTACATGGGCCTACTCATTCAAATGACATGGAGAGAAGAGCCAACTAGATACATCCTAGGTAGGAGGCTGGGCATCCAGGGATGATGCTCTCAAGGAGTGTCCGATCCAGAATGGGAGAGGGATGCCCGCTCACCCGTTAAAATAGGGTGCTGTGACATTGACAGTCTACATCAATCATGTGGTAGTTCCATTACCTGTGGCCAACTTGGGACTTAACAGTGAAGAGGTGGAGTTCAGCCTGTCAAGGAGGATGACCTCATTTGAGCCGCTAAGAAGGTAAGAAGCTCACTGGAGGCGGGACACACACCCCTTGGGAGACATTCCTGTCGACAAGTCACATGGAGCTAGGCTGATGGCAGCCAGGGCCTGGAGCTGAAGAAGCCATGAGGAGGAACACACCAGCACGAAGAGGCTTCCACCACCACTGGATCCACAGGACTTCCCACCCACTGGCCTGTGATCTGCCTGCATTCGGCATCATTGCATGTGTTGTGTGAGTGAGATGTGGAATTCACAGACTGCTACTGGACATACGGGCTAATATCGGACTTACGGACTTGATCTGAACTGGGCAGGGGTGTTTTCTTAATGTACAGTTACTCTTTTTTTTAACTTTTTTTTAATTTTTTTTTTTTTGGTTTTCTTTGGGCATCACTGCCCTCTGGTGGTGGGAGTAGGAGGCCCAGCCTTTGCTCCTGTGGAGCTGGAATTGAACCTCCGTCCCAGCGGGCCGCGTACAACCACTACGCCACCGGGGCTCAGCCCTTAGTTACTCTTTATATAAAGCTCCTTCCTAGACACTTAGATGAGTCTCCCTGCATTTGTTTCTCTAGTCTACCCGGGCTAACACAGACCACATCACAAATAGTCATAGAACATTTGACTCTATTCGGGTACAATGCCCACCCATCACCTGCTTTATCTTACTTGGTCCTCAAAATGATAGGAAAACATGCAGGCATTTTGTTACTCTCATTTTCCAGAGGGAGCTGACCCTGAGAGGGGCTCTGTAACTTGCCAAGGTCACACAGATCATGTGTGACTGTGCGAGGCGTGGCGCCAGGAGTTCTCATCATAGCTACAACATGGCAGTGTTGTCACTACTACCTGCTGACAAGGTAATTCAGCTGCCCCATGTGTGCAGAGAACTACTACTCCGTGGGGTTTTCAAGGATGTGACCTCCTGGGTGCTTCTGGATGGGATCAAACTGCCAACAGTCGGGCTAATGGTCAAATGCTTAACGGTTTGTACCACCCAGGGGCTCCTCCTGAGACATTAAGACCCTTACAAAAAGGCTAGCCTTGGGTGCTGTGGGATTTCCACAGAAGGGTCATCAACAGATGGCAGACGTCAGGGGATGAGCACAGAGACGCTCACCCCTCAATCCGAGGACACTCGAACACCTCTTGGGCACCACCCAATTAAACGGTGCCAAGAGAGAGAGCATTAGTAGGTCAGGCCTGCGGGGGACACCTTATCAGGAGAGGGAGAGGAGGAGATGCTGAGAAGGGCTGCAGGAGCATAGAAAGGGGCAATGCCCAAGCAGAATGTCTCAAGAATATGTCACTGAACGAATTCCCTTCAAGGTTAACCCAGAAGAGTTGAATAATGACCTCTACGGAGGCTGACTGACACAGAAATATTATCTCCCAGGAGAACACAAATGGAAATATCTGAGAGAGGAGGGAGGGGGAGACATCAGGACATCAGGAGCCGGAATCGCAACCATCTGGAATCCTACTGCGAGTTGGCTGCCCATTCTAGAGTCTTAGGTATCTTGCCAAAATATTTTCTAAAGGAGAGGAAAACATGATTGTTGCCTGCTATCATAATGCACCAGAAAGTCCATACATTGGCATTTTTAGACGGCCTGCCAATGGCCTGGAAAGTATATAAAGGGTGGATAGCAAAGGCAGTAAGGGGTGTTGGGGTGGAAGGTGGGGGAGCAAGTGAGTGATTGAGCTGTGCCTCCTTGGGATTTTATTATCATTGCTGCTGCTAGCCATATGCCTTTCAAAGGCACTGACAAGCCTGGACCAATTTCAAAGGAATTCCTAAACCCAGGATTCACTATCGTCATTACATCTCCAGATTGTCAGCACTCCGCACAGGAAACACAAATTTATGGGAGGTCTTTAACGTTTCTCGGCAACAGTGTTGATCCTTTTTTTCTCCTGTCATTACCTGCCATACCCGAGATGCTGGAATAGGTGCTAACCAATTGACAATCCAGTTAATTTCTGAGAAATGAAACGCATGACGCGTCCTTGGAATGGAATGTCTTGCCACTGGAGTGGGTTCCAGAAGCTGTATTTAAAAAAAAAAAGAATAAGATGGTTTCTTTTTTTAGTCTTTTTGCTTGTTCCTTACCAACCCCTGCCCCCACCATTTTTAAAAATAGCATGAAAAGAGATCCAATCTGCTGGAAACCCTGGTTTTCAGTACAGTACAGACCCTGTTTGTGCTGCAGAGCTCTGCCAAGGAGTTTGTTGTTTGGGGTACCCCCACATAGCCTGCTTGGCTATGACAACGCTCATGCCAGGTCTTTCCCCCGTTTTCTCTCTTCCGCTTTCTACATACCCACCTTGGTTAGTGTCACAAATGGAGTAATGAAACCCAGAAGCATCTGGGGTCTTCTCACCCAGGATGACTCATGAGTCAGAAGTAGAGCTTGACAGACCCCACAAGCGAATGGGGCGGCTCAGGAGCTCCTCAGGGTCCCTGACCCCATCTTGACCTCAAGGGGCACCATTTGACTTTGCAGCGATAAGGGTGTCAAACTAAAGACCCCCGAGAACCCAAAGCCACAAGTACACTGGGTATTTAGCTAAGACTTAGGTGAAGCAAAGCAAAGGGAGACACCCGGTGAAAAGACGCGCAACTCCCGCTTTAGAGAAATGGTGCTTGGATGGGGTGTTCAGAGACGGTGGGATACTCCATCCAAAATGGAAGGCAAGTTGCTAACCTGGTGGCCCTTATGAAGAAGACAGAGAAGACCAGTCAGTGTTTCAGGAACATCGTTGGTTTTTGGAGGTGGTCTGTAAGCGTCTTTCTCCACACCATTAATTGGATAACTTGAATAGTTCCTTGGGAGCTATTCATAGCTCCCAAGATCATAAAACCATAGTTCCTACCGAGGGCCTAGGTAGGAGGATGTTTCGAGAATGATGATGGCAACAAATGTGCAAATATGGTGTGCATACAACTGATGTATGTATCGATTGATCGTGATAAGAGTTGTATGAGCCCCAATAAAATGATTTATATATACATAAAAAAGCATATTACCATTGTCACAGTTAGGTTAATTGTACCAACTAGACCAATAGGAACACTGGGAGGAGTTAATCAGGTTGCAGCTCAATTAGAGGATGACTGAAATAAATAAAGACAGCCAGCATCCCATCTCCCTCTTCCTCCCTGGTGATGGGCCCATCATGCTGCTGCTTTAGCTGGTTCTCAGCCTCAACCTATGTGCTAGATATGCTACATGTGGGCCAAGTCAATCTCTGGATCATGTCATTAGAGCTTCAGGCTCCTTCGAACCTGTCTCTCCATGCTGCTGGTACATACATACATTGCTTGAGATTGAGGCTGGTGGAGCCTGTCACTGTGCTTGAGGTTAAGCTCCCGAGTTACTGACTGTTGCTGACCCACCCTGCTGTCTGCTGCCTGGTGGCAGACTCTGCCTGCCTCGCCTGAGGGAAGACTCCGATGCCTGCTTCCTTGATCTTGGACCGAGCAGCCCAAGTGAGTTGAAGGACTTTCAATATATTAACTGTTCCATCTGGCATTGGTGGTTCAGTGGTAGAATTCTCAATATATTAACGATTCCATGAAAATGAGTTGAACTAAGCCCACTGTACTGCTGTGCGGACTAATTAGCTATTTTCTTCCTTCTCGCTGTCCAAATCTATTCTCATATAAATATAATCATAAGTGTCCTGATTTTGTTTCTCTAGGTGAACCCTGACTAACAGCCATTAACATTTCTTGTGTGTGTTTATTACGTGTACTGCATTGAAAAAATACTCTCTTAATCTTCAAGAACACACAGATACTAAGTGGTAGATTCAGGGTCACAAACCCATTGTTCTACTGCTTTCATTTTCAAAGCCTTTTCATTTTTCTTAGAGTCTGCTATTTCCAGGTGATGCTCACCCCCTATCTGTCTCGTTGGTCATAATTCCAGTGTTCTTCAATCTATGGAATTATATGATAAATTTGACCATCACTCACACACCCACTTACATTGGTGAGAGGTGGGAATGAGTAAGGGCTGTACCATAACTAGTGTTTTAATGGAAAGGGAAAGGGGAAGGAATTACTGAACTATTCAAATACCCTGATAATAGTGCAGAACTATGCACTTGATTAAGACTTGGGCAATCTACACATAGAAAACTTGCCCTTTTGTCTCCATGTTCCCACTGGGGAAATACATAACTCCTAGGATATGTGAATGATTCTAAAACTTTTTTTTGGGGGGGGGCATAACTTTTTGTTTTTCATCTTTTTATTCACCCTCTTTTTTCTGGGCTGTAATTTTCAGATAAAGTAATCCTTTGTGTTCATTTATCACACAAGTTGAGGACTTCAAAGTTCAGATACGAGTCTTCTTTTGGTTACAGTCACGTTGGAGACACAGTGCGGGGATTGTGCACAATCTGATCACATCACTCTGGGGCAAAACACTAAGCGTATGCAACAGAGCAACGTGATGAACTCCCTGGGGAATACCAAAATAGACTTTGGAGACAAAGTGTGGCACTCCATCAGACTCGACGGGAAACCATTCATGTGGCCAACAAACAGCCCTTGAACTATTTATAAGCTCTTCCATTTTTGACAGTGGCTTTTCTTTTTGTTGTTGCTGTGTTGGATTTTGTTTGCTTGTTGTTGTTTGGTTGAGCTTGACTTCCCTTATTGTTTTGTTTGGCTTTGCCTGGTTTTTGCACTTATTACTGTCTCTGCATGTCTATCTAGATAAGAGAGATGGGTAGGGCAATCTATTTGGAGATGAAAAGAATGGAATGAATGATTCCAGGGGGATACGGGAGAAAGGAAGGTGGGAGAAAGGAACAGGGTGGGAGGGAACCAACCCAGGAACAAGGAAACAAGTGAACTATAATCAATGGAAGGAAGGTCGTAGGATGCTCAGTAGGGCTTAATCAAGGGCAATGTAGGAGTGAGGAATTACTAAACCTGAATGAAGGCCAAACATGATGGTGGGACAAGAGGAAAGTAAAAGGAAATAGAGGAAAGAACCAGGAGGCAAAGGACATTTATACATAAAGGTCTAAAAACAGACATGTACATATATAAATATGCTTTTATATAACGAGGGAATAGAACTATGTAGTCATATCTATATGTTAAGAAATAAGGTTGAATCAGACATATGGGCTAATAATTGGGCATATGGGCTAATATCAGACTTATGACTTTGAACCGGACTGGGTTGGGATGCTTTCTCAATGTTCTATTCCTCTTGTATATAAACCTTTCCCTTATATCTAAAAAAGGAAAAAAAAAGAAATAAGGTTGCAAATGGGCAATGGGCCTATGTACTCCCTCAACACAAGAACAGTTTGTTCTAATAATCCATCATTCTGTGATGCTCACCTTCCTGTCACAATTGCTGAAGACAAAAATGGGCATAAGCAAATGGGGTGAAGAAAGCTGATGATGCTCTGCTATCAAAAGATACAGCATCTGGTCTCTTAAATTCTTTTTTTTTTTTTTGAGGGCATCACTGCCCTGGTGGGAGTAGGAAACCCAGCCTTGCTCCTGGAGAGCTGCTGCTGGACATTAACCGCCAACCCTGTGGGCCGCAGTCCCGCACACAACCATTATGCCACCAGGGCTCAGCCTGTGTTCATTTTAAAAAAAGTTTGTTGTTGCTGTTGAAGAAGCAATGGAGCAGTTGAATCCAGGTTGTAGTGGTCCCAGAGCCTAAGGGAAGGACAATGTCTGAGCCTTATTATGCGGCAGTTTTTAGAGAAAATCTTATGTCCAGTGACTGTTAATCTGCTGGAATGTGCTTTATATAGAAGTATAAACTTCATTTGCATGATTAAATTAAGAACAAGACCTGTATGTATGCGGGAGAATTCGGCTCTGTCCTGTTGGGTCACTGTGAGCTGGCATCATCATCTCAGTGGCAGGGAGTTTGGTTCGGGGCTGCTGGACCATCCCGCGGTTCTCCAGGCTGGGGGACTATCATCCACGTTAGGGCACACTGTTAGAGTGTGCCTCAAAACATTATTTATCATTTTGACTGTGTAGTATTCTGTTCTGTGCATGCACTCCGTCTTGGTTATTCCTAATTGGACGGATGCTTGTGTTGCTATTACCCTTGCACTATTGTGAACGGTGTTGCGATGAAGATTGTGTTGGGCTGGGTTGACTAGAGAAGCAATTCCAGTGACACTCGTGCATGTACGAAAGTGCTTTAGGTAAATAAGTAGTCATTACATATCAAGACGACATTCCGGCCCAGTCTAACTCAAGTCCATAGTCCATGATACAAGTCTGTAAGTCCCTCTTCAGACTCACGGAGCCACATGCAGTGTGCCAGGAGGCAGGAATAGCACAGGCCGGTGGGTGCAATGTTGGTGGACTCATCTCCAGGTCTCTGGGAGCGACCAGGGTCCGCCAGCAGGGAGGTGAAGGCAGGGATGGGGGAGTGGGAGGGGCAACTTCCCAGAACCCTCCTATGAGAAGACCACGCTCAGAAGGAGTCACCAACAGGCTGTGACCCGATTGACAGATTAAATTCCACTCCTACAGGTATATATACTTTGAAGTTAACATGAAATTACGTAACGACCGTAAATATTGATATACAAATATTAAAACAAAAAAAAATGATACAATTTTCTGAACTCAGGATTGCTTGGTACAGATAAATTTACAACAGAAAAGCCACATTCAAAGATGCAAGAACAGTAATCTTTCCTTTCTGTGCTGACTTAATCGTGGACAAGCGTGCCCGGCAAACATTATCTCAGCAGGAATATCCATAATTAGAGCTTTAATTTTCCTCCAGGCACTTTTCCCTGAATTGTTCAAAAAAAAAAAAGCCCAATGAGAGGTGTCTATAGAACCAGGGTAATGGCCCTAAACGTTTTCAGTGGCAGCCCTATGACAAAGCTGCTGTGTGGGAAGTGGGGCGTTGTGCAGTGTTACAGGAGAAAAGTGACTACAGGACCATGCGGCTTGCTTCCAAATTCCTCCCTCTCGGAAGGGTTTGCTGGGAGAGGCGCTCCATCATCACTTTCCCTTGAAGACATTTTCCATGGGAGCCCTCGTCTCAGGGAAAGTTGCCCTTGGCTACCAAAATATCTGAGATGAGATGAAAATAATCAGACTCCCTTTGTGCAAGGATGACAAAAGTCAGTAATAACAGCAACCAAAAAGATCAGTGAGCAATACGAGGTGAAAGGAGGATCCAAATCCCTGTGTCATCCCTGGTGTCCGCACGCCTCCAGTATTTTGAGTGCAAATATCTTTCCCTTTGCTTTTCCACTACCTTGTAGTGCACAGAGCTCTGGTGGTGTGGTGGTTTCAGGTCAGGCAGTGATCGGAAAGGTCAGCAGTTCCCGGCCCATCCTGGGGAGAAAGACAGAACTTTCTATTCTGCTTAGCAGTTACAGTCTCGGGAACTCTTGGGACAGTTCTACCCTGCCCCATTGGGTCGCTGCAAGACGGCATCAACTTGGTTTTGGTTTATTTTTGGTGACACTTGTGCTGGTAAGCCATCCGCGGCAATCGCGTGATCTGTCAACCTGAGGAAGGGGTGGCGTGCAGCCTGTTGATCGGGTCACAGGGTAACACCTACCAGGAGGGTTCTTGGAACTTCCTCTTTTTCTCCGGGAAGAGGACCACACACACTGTCCTTCGTCTTCCTGCTGACAAGACACTTGGAGCCAAGCTGATCCCAGCCAGAGCCTTAGAGCTGGAGGAGCCACGTGGAGACCCACGCCAGGGCTGAGATGCTTCCACCACCACTGGATCCACAAGACTTTCCACCCACCTGCCTGGGATCTTCCTGTATTCGGCATCATTGTGTGTGTGATGCGAGTCTGAAGAGGAGTTTATAGACTGGAATCGGACATATGGGTCTAACATTGGATTGATGGACTAGATCTGGGCTGGGCTGTCTTCTTAACATAAAATTACTCTTTCATATAAAGTTCTCTTTCATACACACCTGAGTATCTCTGGATTTGTTTCTCTAGTCAACCCCGACGAACACACATTACGTCAACCACATTGTAATCTCAATCCATTGGTTTTCACTGTTCATCGACTCTTTGATGATCTCATTCCACTTCTTACAAGCCCGATCATCTAAGACTGGGAGAAGCGACAAATAGAGATGTTTATTTATTTTTTTTAGCTGATTCCTTATAGTTCACTTATTTCCAAAACTAGTTTGAGACGACTGATATAGCAAAAACACTTACTATAGACTATAGCACAGATTTAGAAAGGAAAATAAAGATGATTTTAAATGTCAATCATGAGGGGTTGGCTATATAATTGGAAAGGAACACACTCTTCCTCACCCCATCTTTCACTGCCAGGGAGTAGAAAGCAGATGCTGTTGTTATTGCTAACTGCTCTTAAGTCAGCTCAGACTCTTGGCAACCATGTGCCTAATGGAGTGGAATACTGCCACGCTCTGTGCCATCTTGACAACCGTGGTGCTTTCACCGGCTGGTTTTCAGAAGCAGATCATCCACAACAAGCTTTTCTTGCTAGTCTGTCATCATCTGGAAGCGCCACTGAAATCTGCACAGTGTCAAAGGAGACTGGTGATGGCTGGGCATGAAGTGTGTGGTCCAGAAATCGAGCCTGGGTCTCCTGCATGACAGGCAAGACTCCTTTTACTGAACCAACACCCCTTAATTCATTGTTTAGTTTGGCTGAGATAAAAGGAAGGGGAAATCTCCAAGATAAGTGGGTGTGAGCTCACCAGGAGTCATGCAAAGCAAGGTAGTTTACATGACTAAGCATCTTGATCAAATTATCTAGAGGAGAATACTGATTAAAAGAGGAAAATGTAGAGAAGAATTTCAAAGTATCATGGAATCCAGACTTTCTGGGGCTGGATCAGCCCTTGAAGCTATGAATTGTCCTGGGACAATCTTTACACCTTAAACCAAAAACTACTACCTAAATCTTTTTTATCTTTTTTTTTTTTGGGGGGGGCATCACTGCTTCTGGTGGTCGTGGGAGCTACCCAGTGATGCTCCTGAGAGCCGCTGCTGGATTTGAACCGCCAAGCCCGCGGGTTACAGTTCTGCACTCAACCACTTATGCCACCGGGGCTCTCAGCCCTACCTAAATCTTTCTTGTGTGTGCATGGCATCAATGCCCTGGTTGGGAGTAGGAAGCCCAGCCTTGCTCCTAGAGAGCTGCTGCTGGATTTGAACTATCAACCCTGTGGGCCATAGTCCCGCACACAACCACTGTACTACCGGGGCTCAGCCCAACCTAAATCTTCTTTTTTTGGGGGGGGTGGGGGGTGGGGGGCGGGCCTCACTGCCTCTGGTGGTCGTGGGTGCTACCCAGTGCTTCTCCTGAGAGCCGCTGCTGGATTTGAACCGCCAAGTCCGCGGGATGCAGTCCCACACTCACCCACTTACGCCACCGGGGCTCAGCCCCCCCCCCCCTAAATCTTCTTAAAGGCAAAAATAGTTTAGCTTCATGAGGGTAAAAAGGTCTGATTTGTCAGGTTTAGGCCGTTTAAGAACTATGGGATTGGATCGAAGACAACCGCAACTCAAAAGATTCATTAAGAATTTTCTCTGTATCGTTCTAATTTTAGTATATATGCTGCCGAAGTGAGGACTCGAAGTGAGGAGGCAGTCATTGAAGTTAGTGTGGGAGGATCAAGAAAGGTAAGAATGGATACAATACTCAAAGATTATAATCAAGGTCACACTATATGAATAGGTAGAAACAACTGAATTCATGTATTTTCTTGCCGTATACAATAACAATAATCAATAACAACAAAATAAGTTAACTTTGTAGTTCATTCATATCATTTTTGTAATACATCTATTGTGTGAGTATATTCACACAATTAACCAAATCTATATTTCAAAAATCAGCAATAAAAATTTCCTTTAAAAAGAAGCAAGTAGGCTGAGCCCCAGTGGTGAAGTGGTTGTGTGCGGGACTGCGGCCCACAGGGTTGTCAGTTCAAATCCAGCAGCAGCTCTCTAGGAGCAAGGCTGGGCTTCCAACTCCCACCAGGGCAGTGATGCCACAACAAACAAACAAACAAACAAACAAACAAAGCAAGTAGTGTGATAATGAATCTTAATCTGAGTCCAGAAGTTGATGATTTAAAACAAAACCAAACTCACTGCCATGGAGATGGATCCTCGTCACAGTGACCCCGCAGAACCACCTCTGTGGGTTTCTGAGACTGGAATTCTTTTTTGGGGGGGCATCTTTCTCCCAGTGATTTCGCGCAATGGAAAAACTTGCTGGAATAAGAACTGAGACTATGCTTCATGATAGCGTTAGCTATTCCGCCCCTTGAGGCTGTTGTTAAATTTAGGTGATGCTAAGGGAAAAATCTTTTCTTCTCCAGTATAAATTTAGATTGCCCTGTGTGCAAGAAATTAGTATTTTCTTTGGAAATACATATAATAATGTGTGCTTGATCAACAATTGCTTGTTAGATGTCAGGGACACAAGAAGGAAAAGCTACAGCTCTCCCCGGCTGGAAGAACTCTCGAGTGGCTCCCCCATTTCCTTCTGTGATGTCCACCCTCTTTGTAGTCACCGCCCTTGAGTGAAGGCAGGACCCCTGGCTTCCTTTTCACCAACAGAATCTGGTAGAGGTGGTGGTATGCCACATTGGTACTGCGTTCTACAACAGTCTGTCTTACGACCAGACTCACACTAGAAAGACTTCCCCACCACCACCACTACCCCAACTGGCTGTAAAGAAGCAAACTACCATAAAACAAGTAATTTTGTTGGAGTAACCCACATGGTAGCTGTGATGAATTGAATGTGCCTTTCCTGAGTATGCATTGAAATCAAGGTCCCAGTATCTGTGAATGGGATCTTGTTGGAAAGAGTGTTCTCTTTCGGTTTGGTAATGAGGCAATACCAGTGTAGGCTGATTGCTAAATGGAATGCTTCTGAGTATAAAAAGCAGAACAGGGCTGAGCCCCAGTGGCGTAGTGGTTGTGCGTGGGACTGCGGCCCACTGGGACGGAGGTTCAATTCCAGCAGTGGGGCTGGGCCTCCTACTCCCACCACCGGAGAGCAGTGATGCCCCCCCCAAAAAAAAAAGCAGAATAGACAAAGACACACAAACAGGGAGAAGACAGATGCCAAGGAGTATCAAGAAACTCCGGGGAGCCTCTAGAATCTAGCGTCCAGATGCTGAAGGTTTCAGTTTCCCACAAGAAACAGAAGTTCTCAGTCCTGCAGCTACAAGAAAATTAATTCTGCCAGCAACCCGAGGGAGTGGGACCTTCCTCAGTCAAGCCTCTAACGAGGCCTCAGCTGACACCAGAGGACTACATTGTTCCTAGGCTTTGGAGCTACAGAAACAAGGGATGATAAATATGTGTTCTTTTAAGCTCCTAATTTTGGGGGCCTTTGTTGTGCAGCAATAAGAAAATAAATACACCCTCAACGGGATGGCAATTATGGAAACAGAACCAGTGGAGACAAAGAAACTGGTGACATGGTCTGGAGGGGAAAGTTCTATTGCAGCAGTGTTAGATTTGAGCTTCCTGTAAGAAGCTCTGGTCACATCATGGTTACATGTTGGGCTGTCCCTTGCAGAGCCAGCAGTTTGAAACTGCCAGATGCGCTGCGGGAGAACCATGGAGCTTTCTCCTGTAAACAGTTACTGTCTCAGAAACCCGCAGGGGGGTCACTACGAGTAGGCCTCAACTCCATGACTTTGAGTTTGTTTTTTATTTGGATTTTTTTTTGGGGAGGGGGCTGCTATTACATGTGCGAGGAGCATTGGTAGCGTAAGGTCAGCAGTTCAATACCACCAACCAGTCTGTGAGGGCAAAGACTGGGTGTTCTCCTTCTGTAAACGGTTGCAGTCTCCGAAACTCACAGGGGCAGTTCCACCCTGTCCCGCAGGATCACTGTGAGTTAGCCTCCACTCGATGGCAGTGCGTTATTAGACATGCAAGAGAGATGACAGGGATGCAATTAGGTATCTAAGCCTGGAGCCTGAGGAAGACGGGGGAATCACCAGAAGACTGCATTTCACACCATGAAATGGAATGAGCTCTTGGCCAAGGGAAGAGAGCTGGAGGCCCTGGTGAAGGGTACGGTACAAAAACATTTGGACAGAGGAGAGGCCATCCACGGTGACAGGTTGAACAACGAGTAGGAGAAGGAACTATTCTAAAACTGAATTGTGGGGATGATTACACAACTCTTCATAATGTGATAGAAAAGTTAAATTGCGAAGTAGATGCCAAGAAACACTGGGGAGAAACCAATGGAGGGATAGGGTTGAGCTTCTCAGATTCACCAACGGGGAGTGGATGAAGCCTGATTAGGCAAATGTGATGGAAGTGAAAGGCCAAAGACAAGCTGTTTGAAGGGCCACGTGGTAGTTCTGGTAGCACCATGAGTTCAGCATTGGGTTGTTAGTGCATGACCCAGCAAATGTACTTCTATGTATACACCCCAAAGACTCGAAACCGAAGAGTCAAAAAGAGACTTGTGTGCCACTATTCAGTGCAGCACTATTCACCAGAGTCCAAGAGTGAAAATTATCTAAATGCCCATCAACAGATGAATGGATACACAAAATGTGGTTGTGAGGTGCCATCGACTTGGCTCTGACCCACGGCAACCTTACGTCAACAGAACAAAACACAGCACGATCCTTACAAGTGCTCCTCTGCCTGAGCCCACTGATGCAGTCACTGCATCTCGAGAAGGGCCTTCCTCTTTTTCGCTGCCCTTGCACTTTACCAAACATGACATCTTCCTCCAGTGACCGGTCTCTGCCGACAACATGTCCAGAGTATGTGAGAGGAAGTCTTGTTATCCTTACCTCTGAGGAGCACTCTGGTCTTACTTCTTCCCATATAGATTGGTTTGTCCTCTTAGCAGTTCATGGTCTTTTCAAGATGTCACGTAACACATAATGGGACACTACTCAACCAGCAGGAGAAATGAAATCTGGAGCTGGAAGACATTTTTCTGAGCAAAACAAGTCAATTAGAATGGACAGATATTGTCTGACCTTACTTACACTAAAAAACAAGCAAAGAAAAAAGAAAGCTGTTTGCAAATGCATCCTTGCAGTGAAGGTCATTACGAGTAAGGGATGGAGAGTAAGAAAAGGGGAAGGGGCATGAGAGAAGGTCGTCACTGGATTGGCACTCGCACCAAGTTGAAGGATTGCTTGGAGTGGGGGCACTGACTGTGCAGACTTAAAGGATAGGTGGGTGTCTGTGTTAGTCTGGGTAGACTAGAGAAACAAATTCATAAACACTCATATGTGTATAAGAGGTTTATAGAGAAGACCAACTGTATATTAAGAAAACATCCCAACCCAGTTCAGTCCAAGGCCATAAGTTCGCTATTAGCCCATATGTCCGACAGCAATCTATAAAGCCCTCTCCAGACTCACGAAACACACGCAATGATGACAAATGCAAAATGATCACAGGCCAGTGGGTAGAAAGTCTTGGGATCCAGTGGCGCTGTAAGCACCTCAGCGCTGGCGGAGGTCTCCTCTGGGTCCTAGTTTCTGGACGCATCAGGGTAGGTCCATGTGGCTTCTCCGCAGGAATGTCTCACAAGGAACCAGCCTTGTCAGTCGAGTCTCTCAGGAAGTGAGTATGGTCAGTAAAAAGTTTCCAAGGAAGTGAGCAGAGAAACACAGTGTCTCCACCTCTGAGAAGGAATGACCACATTTCCCAGAATTCTCAGAAGACCATGCCCATACGGGTCTCATCGACTCTCTCCAGATTGACAGGCTAGGCTCTTTCCACCCCTACCCTCTTCGTCCTCAAATTGACACCACATTAGGTGACTACCACAGTGTCTGGGTGACTACCACAGTGACTGGGTTCCCTAAGGGAGCAAGACCAATGAAGCATATGTTTAAGAGGGGGCTTCAAATACCATGATACTTGAGTCAGGTGCACCACAGTGCTCAAAGTAGCATCCTTGCTTTTTTATTTTCCGCATTACTGCCCTGGTGGGAGTAGGAAGCCCAGCCTTGCTCCTGGAGAGCTGCTGCTGGACTTGAACCATCAACCCTGTGGGCCGCAGTTCCACACACAACCACTGCGCCACCAGGGCTCAGCTAGCATCCTTGATGTTTCACACTTGAAAGAGGTCTTGTACAGCAGATTTACCTAACACAATAAATTTATTTATTTGACTACTTGACTATAGCTTCCACAAGCATTGATTGTGGATCCAAGCAAGATAAAGTACTTGACAATTTTTTCTCCGTTTATCATGATGTTACCTGTTACTGCAGTGTTTTCTTTACATTGAGTTGTAATCCATGCTGAAGGCTGCAATCCTTGGTCTTCATCAGCAAGTGCTTCCAGCCCCCCTCTCTTTCATCAAGGAAGCTTGTGTCCTCTGCATATTGCAAGTTGTTAATAAGCCTTCCTCCAATCCCGACGCCGCATTCTTCTTCATATAAGCTCGTTTCTCAGATTATTTGCTCAGCATATAGATTGAATAAGTATAATGATGGGATACAATCTTGGTGCACAACTTTTCTGATTTTATTTGTTTTTTTGGTGGGGGGAGCATCACTGCCCTCAGGTGGTGGGAGTAGGAGGTCCAGCCTTTGCTCCGGTGAGCTGGAATCGAACCTCCATCCCAGTGGGCCGCAGTCCCGCACACAACCACTACGCCACCGGGGCTCAGCCCCAACTTTTCTGATTTTAAACCACACAGTTATTTCCTTGTTCTGTTTGTATCTTTTTGGGTTTTTTTTGGCTTGTTTGTTTTTGGGGGGACATCACTGCCTATGGTGGTCATGGGCACTACCCAGTGCCGCTCCTGAGAGCCGCTGCTGGATTTGAACTGCCAAGCCCGCTGGGCTGCAGTCCCGCACTCAACCACTTATGCCACCAGGGCTCAGTCCCTTGTTCTGTCTGCCTCTTGATCCATGTACAGATTCTTTATGGGCACAGCACCTGAGGCTGAGTCAGGTGTCAGACTGGAGGATTCTCCTTATTCACATAGCTGCAGGTGCTGATAAACGCAAGATAACTCAGATGGCGGGCTGCTGGCTCACACTGACTGCAGAAGTCAATGACTCCCAAGAGCTGGCAGGTAAGCCGGCTTCTGGTTCACAGGGAGACATGAAATCACGAGATCAGTAGGCAATACAGCAGGCTGCTGGCTCAAATCTTAGGAACTAGAAATCAGATCATGAGGACCTGGATGCAGGAGCCAAAGCACATAAAAAGCAAGTAGGCTTTGTTAGAACATTGATATATTTATCTATTGGATACAGACCATACTTCCAAGCAAACACCTGGTATAACTTATTAGATAACAACAACATGGAGGTGATTAAATTATGTCACAAACTGGAAGAGAACTAGATCATTGCATAGCTACCAAATCACTGAGAATTATGGCCAACCAAGTTATAAGCTTAACCATCTCACTAAGTCAGAGAGTGGTTTGAATTGAGATTTTTTGGAGGTGGCACATTGATAATAAGCACTATTTTGATACTTGGCTTTGGGTTTTATCAAGCCCTGAGTGTTTGAAATCTTAAATTCTCATGATTCATATAGACCACAGCCTCCAATTATTTAAACCCACTCACTCTCTTATTCCCAGAATAGTCAAGTCACATCATCCATTTAAATTTGATTCTGCATGCCGGGGGTGGGGGTGGGGGGGAATGAGAAAAGGAAAGAAAGAAAGAAAGAACACTTGAATAACACAGTTGCTTTTTCAGCTTTTCCTTTCCAGAAGTATGTGCTGGGGAGTGAGGGGAGCTGGAAGTTGTGAATGTCATTTCCTAGGTCAGCCTCGGCTCCCTTGGACTTTATTGGTGGGAGCATCTCACTGCGTTGCTGTGATTCTGGGGTTTAAGAAGCATCCTAGGGCTGAGCCCTGGTGGCGTAGTGGTTGTGCGCGGGACTGCGGCCCACTGGGACAGAGGTTCAATTCCAGCAGTGGGGCTGGGCCTCCTACTCCCACCACCGGAGAGCAGTGATGCCCCCCCCCCCAAAAAAAAGCATCCTTTCTTTTTCTGTCGGTATGGCCTCCAAACACATGCCAACTACTTGATATGCTGCAAAGACAGAGCTTTCGTCTAATGCTGGATAGGAAATTTCCACTGAAAGTCTGTCAAGATATCAGAATAAAACCATCTTTTAAGAATAACTTGAGGAAATTCTAAAGATAAATTTGACATTATAAAGTGTACCCCTTAAGAACTTGTTTTAGGGCTGAGCGCTGGTGGCGTAAGTGGTTGACTATAGGACTGTGGCCAACGGGCTCGGTGGTTCAAATCCAGCAGCAGCTCTCAGAGCAGCGCTGGGGAGCTCCCACGACCACCAGAGGGCAGTGATGCCACCCCCCAACCCCCAACTAAAAAAAACTTGCTTTAGGACCCAGCCCTTGCTGCGATAGAAATCCACTATGTCCTGATCTTTGTCACAAGATGACCCTTAAGAGACCTTTGCACCAGTTCATTTTCTCCCAAGGAAACCAGCATCTTCTTGCTACCATTTACCTCCTAGTGAATTTTATTCTTGTATCTTTCCATGTCTGTAGTCTTGCTTTCCCCTTGGCCCACCAATGATCTTGACCTACAGAACCCTGAGTCTCAGGTGTTTTGTTTTTTGGGATTTTTTTTTGAGTCTCAGTTTTTTTTCAGCTGAGTGCTTCTGTGGCAAATTGCACAGGAATGGTTTCCCATCATATTCTCCAACTTCACCTGGGGCTTTAGACCAGCTCATTAATCCTATCTATTAGCAGTCAAGATGTTATCATCGGCGGCCGTTCAGTTCTCTCTGCCTTCAACCACACCCCTCACCACCTCCTTCTCAACTGAAGACTCCCCTATTTCACCTGGAAAATGGAAGTTATCAAGAAAGTATTCTCTCAACTTTCTTCCCCACCACGTCCAACATACCCTTCCTTTGACCTGGCCTTTCTCGTTACCTCTTGCATCCGTGAAAGGAGTTTCCCCCTCCACCCACTTCTGAACTCCCCCTGCCTTCTCAGGAAACTGTTCACCGACAAGCTCCTCTCTGCCGTGCGTCTTTAACCTCTTCTTGTCTCTTGGTGCATTTCCTGCAGGACTTGATCCAGCAATGGCTACGCTCCATTATTTCACAGGCAAAAAGAATTCTGTAGAAGTACTCTCCCCAATGACTTCACTCAAACACCCTGGCAGCCATGCTTCTGCCCCCACACCCCAGCGACACTCTTTGCCCTGATGGTTGCCTTTACCAACTGCTTCCTGGTGGCCAACTCCAGTGCTTTCCTTATCTGAGGTGATGTCTCACTTTCTTCCACTTTGACATCCTTCTGTTCCTTACTTCCCAGGATACATCAGTGTCGCTTGTTCAGTCTGAACTAGCTTAGCATCTGGGGGGTTAATAAGACTTTTCTGCAACTCTGTCTCCTTCAAAGTATTATCAAATATTAGAAGCTGTTTACCAGCAGCACTTGGTGGGAGGTCAGATGCTTAGAGATATTCTCCCTGAAGGCTCCAGCCATCCAGATGCCATTGTCTCTCCCACAGAAGGTAGGGCAGACTCCCTGAGTGAATCAAGCCTCCACCTCAAGGGCAATCAAGGTTAGGCTGCCATCCTGAGTCTGGAGTCTGGCCCATCTTGTTACATGTGTGTCTCCAACACCTCCCCTTCCTAGGGCGTGTATGCCCCTAGGTCCTCCCCCTCATTACTGTGGTACCTATAGGTTAACCTCTTCCTGTGACGTATGTCCTTACCTGTAATTAGAGGGCCTGCATGTCCCCCAAAGATTTAAAAGCTTTGGTTAGCAATAAATCTGGCTCTCTCTCTCTTTCCACGTGAACCACCAAGCGGGGCTGAGGTAAGCATGCCTACTACCATGAAATGTATCTGACTCTGTTACTTCTATCTTGCATATTTTCTAAGACTTTACTAGAAGCTTTACTTATTATTGCTGTGCAATTGTGCCTCCCGGACCCGTGATGAGATGTTAGAGGCTGGCTCCCCTGTCAAGCATCCATACCATCTCTTTCCTCACCCTACCCACAAAGGAGGGCACTGCCTGGACAGTGGAGACCAATCCTACAGTGTTAGCCTATTCTTAGACCAATCTCTCAGACCAGTGGTTCTCAAAGTGTGGTCCTGTATGAGCTGTCTCACCAGGAAACTTGTTAGATATGCAAATATGCTTGAGCAAGTCTTTCAAAGAATTCTGAGGCAAGTTCAAGGTTGAGGACCATTGGCTGAGCCCCGGTGGCGTAGTGGTTGAGTGCGGGACTGCGGCCCATGGGCTTGGCGGTTCAAATCCAGCAGCAGCTCTCCAGGAGCAAGGCTGGGTAGCTCCCACGACCACCAAAGGGCAGTGGTGCCAAAAAAAAAAAAAAACAACTCCACCCAAAACCAACAACAACAAGGTTGAGGACCACCACCTGAGGCCTCTGACTCCCAATAAAAACAACTAGGAGCGATCAGTCCCTGAGGGTTTGTTTCTGAGACTCTTAGAGGAACAGACAGCCTCACCTTTCGCCTGCGAAGCAGCTGGTAGTTTTCAACTACTGGCCTTGCAGTTAGCAGCCCAATGCATAACCATATTATACAGGGCTCCTATATAAAATAGAGTGTGGTATGGTTATTGTTACTGCAAAAAACCACCTACCTTAGTTTATGTCGAGAGATCTTATGACCAGGTCTGCTGTAGACAAAAGAAAGAAAGAAAGAAAGAAAACGACAAACACTCAGGAAATATAGAGAGAAACAAAATGATTTTAAGCCTGAATTCCAGCAGAGCACTAGAAGGGGAACCTTGAGAGATCAGATGAGAAAAACAGGATCACCTAACAAGAGTGAGCGGGGAACTGAATTCATTTCAGATTTTGGCTTAATGGTTTACACAGCAGATTGATTTTGCCATTCTGTCTGATTCAAATACCACGGGGAGAATAAAAGACTGCTTTGATGGAACCTGGGAATATATAAAAGAATATTTAATGGCGTGCCAGCAAAGCTCTGAATACGTTTTTTATTTTTGTCCAAAAAATCTTTTTAGTAAAATTTGTTGATTGTGGAAAAGTAAAAAACTTGAAAAATGCAACAAAAAATTACCTGTAATCACATCACTCAAAAACAACCATTACTAATATTTTGGAGCGAATCCTTCCAGCTAATTTGGAAACACACACACACACACACACACACACAAGAAAGAGATGTAAGCCCTCTTCTGACTTTTGGTACCTAGGTTAGCACTATTTTTTGCATGTCATAGAAATGAAATCTGGTAACATCAACTCCTGTGTATATATAACTGGGAGAAAGGTAAGGACTTCTACTACTGTATTTCTTTTCTTTTTGGGGGGGCATCACTGCCCTCTGGTGGTTGTGGGAGCTACCCAGAGCTGCTCCTGAGAGCCACCGCTGGATTTGAACTGCCAAGTCCATGGGCCACAGTCCCACACTCAACCGCTTATGCCATCGGGGCTCAGCCTCAGGGCTTCTACCACTGTAAAGAGCTACAGGTTACTCCAAAGATCATCCAACAACCTTTGCAGCGGTATATCAACGGGGAGCTGCCAGAGGTTCAGGCTGGATTCAGAAAGGGACGTGGAACAAGGAAGATCATTGCTGATGTCAGATGGAACTTGGCTAAAAGCAGAGAAAATCAGAAAAATGCACACTTGTGTTTTATTGGCTATGCCAAGGCATTTGACTGTATGGATCATAACAAACTGGATAACCTTGAAAAGAATGGGAACTCCAGAACACTACATTGTGCTGATGCTGAACCTGTACATGGATCAAGAGGCAAACAGAGGGCTGAGCCCCGGTGGCGTAGTGGTTGTGCGCGGGACTGCAGCCCACTGAGATGGAGGTTCAATTCCAGCTCCACAGGAGCAAAGGCTGGGCCTCCTACTCCCACCACCAGAGGGCAGTGATGCAAAAAAAAAAAAAAAAGAAGCAAACAGAACAAGGGAACCCTGCCTCATTTAAAATCAAGAAAGGGGTGTGTGTCAGACTTGTATCCTCTCACCAAACTTAATCTGTAGGATGAGCAAATCATCAGAGAAGCAGGCTTATGTTAAGAAGAATGAGGCATCATGATTAATGTATTAACAACCTGATATGCAGGTTATATGCAGATAACAAAACCTTGTTTGCTGAAAGTCAGGACGACTTGAAGCATGTGCTGATGAAGAACAAAATTTGAAGCTTTCAATATGAGTTACAACTCAATGTAAAGAAGACCAAAATCAATAAGCTACCTACTGATTCAGTTGTGAGGATTTTTTTCTGCAGTCATGATAAATGGAGAAAAGATTGAAGTTGTCAAGAATTTGGTCCTTCAAATCCAGCAGCAGCTCTCCAGGAGCAAGGCTGGGCTTCCAACTCCCACCAGGGCAGTAATGCCACACACAAAAAAGAATTTGGTCTTGCTTGGATCCACAATCAATGCTCATGGGAGCGGCAGTCAATAAATCAAAAGGGGCTGAGCCCTGGTGGCGTAAGTGGTTGAGTGTGGAGGCTTGGCAGTTCAAATCCAGCGGTGGCTGGGTAGTGCCCACAACCACCAGAGGCAGTGATGCCCACAAAAAAACACAAAAAAACAAAACAAAAAAAGAAATCAAAAGACAATTTGCATTAGGTAAATCTTCAGCAAAAGACCTGTTTAGAGTATTGAAAACAAGGATATTACTTGAGGACTAGTAATTGCCTGCCTCAAGCCATGGCATTTCCATTTCCTCGTATGCATGTGAAAGTTGGACACTGAATAAGAAAGACGGAAGAAAAACTGATGCATTTGAATTGTGGTGTTGGAGAAGTATATTGAAAGTACCATGACAAAGACAAAGCAATATGTCTTGGAAAAAGTATGGCCAGAATGACCCTTAGAGTAGTGGTTCTCAACCTTCCTAATGCCACAACCCTTTAATACAGTTCTCCTGTTGTGGTGACCCCCAACCACAAAATTATTTCTTTTTCATGTGTGTGTGGGCATCACTGCCTCTGGTGGTCATGGGTGCTACCCTGACAGCTGCTGCTGGATTTGAACCGCCAAGCCCGTGGGCTGCAGTTCCGCACTCAACCACTTACACCACCGGGGCTCAGCCCCACAAAATTATTTCATTGCTAATTCATAACTGTAATTTTGCTACTGTTATGAATCATCATGTACAGGATGAATCTGATATGCTGGATGTATTTTCATTGTTACAAATCGAACATAATGAAAGCCTAGTGATTCATCACAAAATATGATGTAATTACATATTGTGAAATATTTATTTCTAACTAGAAATAAATGAAAATGTCTTGAATCATGGTGTCGCATGGGCAATAATCTTCACACTGGGCATATGTGGGCATGTCTGCATGTGGACAAATGCGCCTGGAGATGGATAGAGGAGCGGTGTCTCTGTTCCTAAGACCATTGGAAATAGGTGTTTTCTGATGATCTTAAGTGACTCCTATGAAAGGGTCATTCAACCCCCAAAGAGGTCGCGACCCACAGGTTGGGAATCACTGCTTTAGCGGCAAAGATGATAAGACTTCATCTCACCTGCTTTGAATATAATGTGTGGGAAGACCCGTCCTTCGATAAGGACATCATGCATAAGTAGAGGGGCAGCGTAAAGAGGATAGGCCTCAAGGAAATGGCTCGATACCATGACAGGCCCAGGAACAATTGTGAGGATGGCATAGGACTGGAGAGTGAGTGCTTCCTTCTGATGCACATAAAGTCTCTGTGGATAGAAACTGACTTGATGCCACCTACCAATGATGACGACAAAGACGAATTACAGCCTTGGAAACTCGCAGGGGCTAGTTCTACTCTATGTTACAGGGTCACTATGGGTTGGATATGACCCAATAGTCATGAGTTTGGCTTTTAGGGATTACTTGTATACGGTTTGGTTTTGTTCTTTTAAGCTTTCATTGGGAATTGGATGAATGTTTACAAAGCAAATCCACTTGAATAGGGTATGTCCCCCTACCCATCCACCTAAAGCCTGACTGGTGGGAGACTGATTCATTGATCCATGTAGTGGTAGCCTGGCATTATTCATCTTCACTGTTGTATACATTTCCATTGCTTCAGTAAACCACAATGTATCTGGGTTTTTGTTTTGTTTTGTTTTGTTTTGTTTTGGGGATATCACTGCCCTCTGGTGGTGGGAGTAGGAGGCCCAGCCTTGCTGCTGGATTTGAGCCTCCAACCCAGTGGGCCGCAGTCCCGCGCACAACCACTACGCCACTGGGGCTCAGCCCACAATGTATCTGTTTTATTGGTCATGAGCAGTTAGGTTGCTTCCAGTTCTTAGCCGTGTTAGTTAGGTTTTATGTCCATTTGAGGGGCGAGGGCAGGATTTTCCATGAGATGTTCTCACAAGGTATGATTAACTCCATGATAGGATCTTCTGGGAAGTAGCCAAAAAGTTGTGGAAGAATTCTGGTCACTCTCTTCATACAATTGAGGGAGATTTCAGTTGGCCTACTCAGAACAGAATGACCGTGTGTGGCAGTGAGCACATTTCTTTTTGTTGTTGTTGTTTTTGGGGGGGCATCATTGCCTTCTGGTGGTCGTGGGAGCTACCCAGCCTTGCTCCTGGAGAGCTGCTGCTGGATTTGAACCCCCAACCCTGTGGGCTGCAGTCCCGCGCACAACCACTATGCCACTGGGGCTCAGCCCCCATAAAAACGTTTTTGTTGTTGTTGTTGTTTTTGTTTTCTTTTGGCATCACTGCTCTCGGTGGTGGGAGTAGGAGGCCCAGCCCCACTGCTGGAATTGAACCTCCGTCCCAGTGGGTCGCAGTACTGCGCACAACCACTATGCCACCGGGGCTCAGCCCCCATAAAAATGTTTTATTAAGGTAAATTTTCCTAACACAGAATCTATTTCTAGTTACTTAAACTCTCCATGTCTAGAGCTGAGAAGAACTTAAAAAACTTGTATAGCTGAACTATACTAGGTTGGTCATCCTGTGCCATGTAACAGTGGGACCATCATGGCCCAGAGAGGTTAAAGGCCGTGTCCCAGATCACACAGTTGGACTGGTGGCTAGGAGGTGATTAAAATTGAAGCCTGGGCTGAGCCCCAGTGGCGTAGGGGTTGTTCACAGGACTGTGGCCCACTGGGATGGGGGTTCAATTCCAGCAGCGGCTCCACAGGAGCAAAGGCTGGGCCTCCTACTCCCACCACCAGAGGGCAGTGATGCCCTCCCAAAACAAAAAACAAACAAACAAATTCAAGCCTGCTGATGAGCACGGAGTAGCCATATTCCTCTTACATGCTGGTTCTTGAACTTGGCTGCACTTTGGAATCCATAAAAGAATACTGATGCCTGCATTTCCCCTCCAGAGAATGTTATTTAATTGGCCTGGCATGCAACTTAGGCATTGAAAATTTAAAACAAAATAAAGCCAAATTCCCATCCCTTTCTTGTTACTGTAAATGAAACACTAATGTAGACAATCAAGCAAAGCAGATGTGTGGCTTAGTGAAATGTTAATAGGCGAATAAATTCCACCAAAAAAAGTCACTGCAATTCTGATTCATAGTGATCTTTAGAGGACAGGGTAGAAATGCCCCTGTGGTTTTTCAATACTTTAACTTTTTTTTAATTGGGAGGTAACATAGATACCCTATCATTCCATAATTCAATCACATCAAGCTGAATTGTACCATTGCTCCCACAATCGGGTTAGAAAGAGACTTTAACTCTTTATAGAATTAGAAGGTGACATTTTTCATGGTGGCTGGTGATTTCAAACTGCTGATCTTGTGTTTAGCAGCCCAACATGTTCATAGGTGAACACCACCCATTAAAAAAAAAAAAAGTCACCAGGGCAGTGATGCCTAAAAAAAAATAAGTAAAAAAATTTAAAAAAAGAACTTTGCCCACTACCCTGGAAGTCCCTTCTATGAACCTCGTCTCTGTTCCAACCTCTTCCTTCCCCTATTAGCAACCACTATTCTGACTTTTATCATGGTTATCTCCTTGCATTATTTTGTTTTGTTTTGTTTTTTGGGCATCACTGCCCTCAGGTGGTGGGAGTAGAGGCCCAGTCTTTGCTCCGTGGAGCTGGAATCGAACCCCCATCCCAGTGTCCCGTGCACAACCACTACGCCACCGGGCTCAGCCCCTTCTTGCATTATTATTTAAAGTGTTATCCACAAAAGGTACATCCCTAGACAACATAGCTAATTAACGCTTGCCAATTAAAAAGATATATGTATGGTACAAAGTGATACTTTGAAGATATTATGTTAGATTCCAGATCATAGCAATAAAGTCAGTATTTTTTTTTTAAGGCATCACTGCCCTGGTGGTGGGAGTAGGAGGCCCAGCCTTTGCTCCTGTGAGCGGGAATTGAACCTCAATCCCAGTGGGCCGTAGTCCTGCGCACAACCACTACGCCACCGGGGCTCAGCTAAAGTCAGTATTTCAATAAAGTGAGCCACACAAACATTTCAGTTCCCCAGAGCATAAGAGTTGTTTTTTAGTGATTCCCCCCCCCCAATGGTGATGGTAACAAATGTTCAAATGTGCTTTGCATATAATGGATATATGTATGGATTGTGATAAGGGTTGCAGGAGTCGCCAATAAAATGATTAAAAAAAAAAGAGTTACGCTTATATTCTACTGTAATCTACTGAGTGTACACAGTATGACGTATTGTGAGAATTACACAAATGTGACCCTGAGACACATGTACGCACAGGCAGTTGGAAAAATGATGCCAATAGCCTTGCTGGATATTGGGTTGCCAGAAATCTTCAATTTGTCAAAAACAAAAAAAGAAGAAATTTCTGTCAAGCACAACAGTGAAGCACAGGGTGGGAAAAAAGAGTTGATACCAAGGGCTCGGATAGAAAGAAAATGTTTTGAAAATGATGATGGCAACATATGTACAAAAGTGCTTCACACAATTGATGTATGGATTGTTACAAGAGCTGTAAAAGCCCCCAGTGAAATTATTTATATATATAAAAAATGGTGAAGCACACTAAACCGAGGTACGTCTGTCTCTTTTACGTCTCTTTTCGTTTGTAGGTCCCTCCGCCATTCTTTCTTGTGCTCCTAGTTTATCTATGATGGGCCTCCGCCTTTTGACCGGTGGCATCTCCCACAGTCTGGATTTTGCTGTGTCACGCGTCAGTTGTGTTCCTCTGCTCTTTGTGTTTCCTGCCTATATTAACAGCTGACCCAGAAAATATATTAGACACCGGTCCAATCCTTTTGGTAAAACAATAGGCATTGTATGGCAAGAAGGTACCGAAACAACAAAACAAAACTCACTGCCAGTGAGTCGATTCTAACACATAGGGACCCTGTAGAAAATGTCAGATGCGACAGGCACGGGAAGTCAATGGGACCAACGGTTCTAGAAGAACTTAGTCGGGGGGGGGGGGGAAGGGCAGGGGAAGGGAGAGGTGAGCAGACACAGTCATAGACGGGGGAATAACTAGAAAATTAAAATCAACAACGAGGAGGATGCAGAGATCCTGGGGCAACAGCAATCTAGATGAGAGGAATGACTGAGAGAGAGAGAAGGAAGGTGAGCGTGATGGTGGGGCAAGAGGAAGGTAAAAGGAAACAGGAAGGATCTCAGAAGCAAACCTGTGGATCGAGGTCTAAACATGGGTGTGCACATATGTCAATACATTAATTCATAAAAATAGAGGTACTGGCATAGGTACATACATTTATATGGCAATACATTGAGGTAGCGGCCAGACTTTGACCCTCTGCTCAAGCCCTGATGCAATGCAAGAACACTTTGGCATTCTGTGATGCTCACTCTCCTGACACGCTTGCTGAAGACAAAATGTCTGTGTAAATAAATGTGGTGGAGAAAGCTGATGGTACCTGGCTATCGAAAGATATAGTGTCTGGGGTGTTAAAGACTGGATGCTAAACAAGCGCACAACTAATAGAGAAGCAACAAGCCCACCCAAAAGCAGCATACTAGCTTGTGCAATTATGAGGTATTGATAGCATCAGGTAACTGTCATCAGAACACTCCCAACAAACATATTGTTGAGAATGAGGAGGGTTGGAGCAGAGAGCCCAAACCCATCTGTAGACAATGGGACATCTCTTCATAGAAGCGTTATAAGAAAGGGATGGGTCGACCATGGAGCAGTATAGCACTGACAAAACACACCATACTCCTTTGGTTCCTTGAGGCTCTTCACCCCCCACTATCAGGACCCCAGTCATGCCTTTCACTGCGGGCTAGACCAAAGCATGTACACAGGTAGAGATAAAAGCTCACAACACATGGAATCCAGGTCAGCTAAAC
The DNA here is from genome assembly GCA_004026705.1 of Nesogale talazaci. NCBI lineage: Eukaryota > Metazoa > Chordata > Mammalia > Afrosoricida > Tenrecidae > Nesogale > Nesogale talazaci. The sequence continues at coordinate 33,793 of PVJH01009809.1, read as the reverse complement.
CCCTCGGGAACAGTAATGGGAGTAGTGATGCCAGAAGGGTAGGGAAAGGTGGGGAGAGGAAGGAGGAACTGATCACAATGATTCACACATAATTATCACCCACCCCCCACCCCCCGCCCAGGGGACAAACAACAGAAACTTTGAGGGAAGAAAGGAGTCTGTGTAAGATATGAAAATAATAATATATAGAACCAATGAGAAGATATACTTTCCTCTAGTTCTTAAATGTTTCCTCCCACCCCCAATCCCCCACTATCAGGACACCAATTCTACCTTACAAATCTGGCTAGAACAGAACATGTACACAGGGCTGGAGCATTGATGGTTCAGTGGTAGAATTCTCAGAACATGTACACGGTACATATCAGAGCTGGAAACACAGGGAATCTAGGACACATAACCCCCTCAGGACCAATATTGAGAGGAGCCATACCTGGAGGGGAAGGCGACGGTGGGGGGGCAGAAAAGGAGAACCAATCACAATGATCTACATATAACGCCTCTCCCAGGGGTATGAACAAAAACAAAAAGTAGGTAAAAGGAGATGGTCAGTCGGAATAATGATAATGTATAAATTATCCAATGTTCAGAAGGGAAGAAGGGAGGGTGGGGGAGGGCGGGGGGAAAGGAGAAGCTGCTACCAAGGAGTTGATGGGTGACCCAGGACCCCATAAAGTGAGGACACGAGCCTGAAGAACAAGACCACATGAGGCACCTCAACCCCCAAACCAAATCTGTGAGTCGGTTTGTACGGCTTTGGGTGCATAGCCCGGTGCTGAACTACAGGGTCTCCAGGAGCAAGGCTGAGCTTCCTACTCCTACCAGGGCAGTGATTGCTTCCCTCCCCCCCCCCCCAAAAAAAAAAGACAGGAAAGTTATATTTAATTTTAAATTTGTTTTTCCATTATAATCAAACACCTGATCCTGCTTTAAGCGTAACAAAAATAGCAAAGTGACGATGACAATTTTGTGAAGAAATCATAGTTTAACCACTGTACAGTTCCAATCTTGCCCCTTTAGATGTTTTGTTTCCAAGTTCAATGAACATTTAAAAGGAAGTTAATTTGAGTCACTCAAGGATGCCCAGACTACTATTTTGACACGATATAAATCAAAGGCCACACAATTCTTTTTAAGAAGGCCTACAAAGATGGAAATATAGCCTTAAGAGTGAATAAATTAGACGAATGATTTGCTGAGAAATTACAGTCTCACATTTTAAAAGAAATCTGTGTTTAATAAAGATTCAATGATTTTGCAGGAAAAAAAAGACTTACAGCATTGGAAACTTCAGGGAGCCAGTTCTATTTTCTTCAATAGGGCCCCTGTGAGTCAGAATAGACTCCCTAGCAATTCGGTTTTTAAAATTATTTTGTTTTGCATTTTCGGGGATTGAAAAAAATAAAAAGGTGACATTCAGAAAGCTTTTCTGACTTCACAGAGCTCCCTCTTCTGTTGGTTTTACAAAGTGTCTAAAACTACAGTGCCTTCCTTGTTGGGATTTCCCCTTCTGTGGTTTAGCCTTTCTAGTTCCTTCTGCTCTGTTGTTCCTGACTATGTTCAACTTTCATGTCACCTCCAGAAGCGTTTCCTCAATGTGGGACCCCCACAAAGAGAGGCAGAGAGAGTCCGTTCTCGGACTTATGAGTAGTAGACTGCTCCAGCCCTTACCTCCTTACAAGTACGTGCTTTCTGAGCGAGTAAAACCCACTTTCAGTTTCAGCTGCCATTCTGTAATTGGTCCCTTGCCCCTTCCAGTGAATACCTGCTGGTCCCTTCTGGGTTCTGTTGCACAGTGGACTCTCCAATAGCACCCCCCTTCCTTCCTTCTCACCCCCTCCCCCCGCCCCTGCATGCTGATGCTATACAGATCCTATGACTGTTCATTTATCCCATGAGCTTGTACTTGGGGATTTGTGCATGTGAACATGGTATGGTATGACTGCTAGTCTAACTCCCGAGGAATGAGGAGAATCCAGAACTTCAGTCCATGGCTGAGTCCCATGAGGTGGAGGTGAGTTATACCTGCGCTCTCCAACCACCTTACGAATTCTGACACCAGCCATCCCTCCCATGGTACTCCTGCTTTTCTGCTTGGTTTAGCCACTTGTCCTGATGACTGTGTAGAATTAACAGGCCATAAACATGACTATGGAGTTTATTAAGGAAGTAACAGATGGTACTTCAGAACTAGAGTCAATTTAAGATTAATAAGAACCACTCAGTAAGACCTTCTCTGAGAAGAGCTTCTTGAATGCTGCCATGGGGGGGTGGGGTGGCAGGGGCACACTCTTGTGGACAGTCAATGCCCTTGGGCAAGTGTTACAAAGCTCTTTGGCTTGGAGAGAAGTGCCTGGAGGTACAACTGTGCTTTCTTGGTTTGTGGATCTAGAAGCCCACTGTAGCTGCTTTGTGCCACAGGCCAGAAAGCCCACCGTGCTGTCTCATGCCAGTCACCTGTGCCCCTATACCTGGATCTAGGAGATTCACAACATTGGGCCTCATGCCAGAGTCCTATGCCCCATACCTCTCATGCCAGTCTCCTGTACCCCTATACCTGGACCTATGAGATTCACAACATCAGGACTCTGGGTTCACAGAACACGCTCTTCTCTCACCTCTTCTTCTTGATAGTAGTGAAGTTTCCCCTTCCCAATTGACTCCCTTTGTACCTGTGAGGTCACTCTAAGTCAGAACTGACTCAACGGCAGTGAGTTTTTGGAACCTAGTGGGATGGTGAAACGGATCAGACCGCTACAAGGCTGCCATACCAACCCTTCACTTCTCCCCGGCTGACCCAGGCTCTAAAATGAGTATGTATTTCTTTATAGTTTTTATCATAGTCATATAATCCTAACACACATATGCATGACCGATATTAGTAAATGCTTGCCAATTCTTCTTGTTTTTTTGGGGGGGTGGGGCATCACTGCTCTCTGGTGGTGGGAGTAGGAGGCCCAGCCCCACTGCTGGAATTGAACCTCCGTCCCAGTGGGCCGCAGTCCCGCGCACAACCACGACGCCACCGGGGCTCAGCCCCACCAATTCTTCTTATAGCCCTTCTACCACCTCTTATTATACCCAGTATAAGTAGTGTCATAGTGTCCCCAGTCTCAGGGACCCAGGACAAAGTCAAACCGTACTTAGCAAAGGATTCGCACCGTTGTGCTGTTTATTTCCACGAGACGTAGATTACACATGTGGCTCCAAGCTGGGAGGGCTACAATCAGAGCGGTTAGAGGCACAGTTGTGCATTGTGTTGGTGGCATGGCCCCTAAGCACTGAGTCTCTAACGGAAAGAGGAGTGGTCCGGACGTGCCGGACTCTATCCCTGTACTCATAACCCTCTCAAATTGACACCAGGTTATGTAACTACCACCCAGTGTGTTCAGAAAATCCAAAGGTTAAAACTGCTGGGAAACGCTTTGCCCTGGAAATCTTTTGCACGAGAGCGATCCTCTGCTGTAGAAAGAAGGCGGTAAATTGCCTCACCCAACAAATACGAAAGGCTAGTCACCGAAATGGAGCTCCAAGCTGAAGAAGTTGAGAAGCTGCCCGTTAAAGCCAAGGAACTAATTGTGGAATGAACGTTAGGACACTTAATTAAGAAAAGTGGGATAAAATTTTAGATTGGGCTGACTGTATAAGCATGACACCAAGGACTTTAGCCTGCAACATAACATTAATTTTTGCAGTTGGAGCTAGTTCTAAAGAGTTCCTGGGTCAGTTTGATGAAATCCTGGTCCAATGCTGGTTCTTGCTAAATGATAGAGGAAGGGGTTTAAAGTTTCCAGCAGATAGCTGCTGGATTCAATCGACTTATCTGCAGGGAACTTCTAGGGAGCCCTTTGTTTCTTCTTTCTCTTTTCTTCTTCTTCTTGACTGGAAAGTAGACATGCTACCAGGAGAACAGGAATCATCTTGGAATTTGAAGAATGGAAGCCACAAGCTAAGGATGGTAGACTGGGAAGACAGGAGAAAGCCAATTACATTATGGGATCCCTGGACTATCTACCCAAGATTTCCTTAGGGATAAAATCAAGTCAAGTTAATCTGTACCTTTCCACCTCACACAATGTATACCCTACCCTGTCTCCCTATATTAAAAAATGCTCTTGATCAAGAGAATCAACTATACATCGATGAAGAAAATCCTAGAGAGATCGTATGCTTATTATCATCATCAGTGACTTGAATGATACATAAGAAGTGATTCCTACCAGATTCCGGTCATATTCCTGGATAATAAAGAAACAGATTTTGTGGGGTGACAGTGGATTCATCATGCAGTATTTCTCATAGCTGTCACTTACCTGTTCAATGCTATCATGAGAAAAAATTAACATAGGTTTGCTATGAATCTACTGATTCCCCACGATGCAGCTTCTCTCTAGTCTGATAAGAAGGCATCAGAAGCTGTTTGCATTGGACTCAGAAGGAAAACAGTACATTTTTATTGGCACCTTCGTTCTCTGGCTCTATCCTGTAAAAATTACCACCAGGACCTTGACTATCTCACCCTTACAAAGGACAAAATGTTCCAAAATGTTAAGGTAGATGCCAGTACGACTGCTGGATATCACACTGCTAATTCCTAAAGAACAGAAATTTCAGGGATCCTAATTGCCTTGATAAGAAACTTGGATACTCTATGATAAGAGACAAATTCTAAGAACATAAAAATAAAAAAATTCTAAGAACATATAGGGATTTGCCATCTCAGTAATGCTTCACAAGTGAAGAGTAAATTTAGTGTTCTGGGCATGTTGGAATAGTCTCACAAATAAAGGATAAGGTAAAAGTTATTGAACTTTTCAATTCCTCTGATAGAAAAAGATATGCAAGGTTAAATAGCATAATCATGTTTCTGATGTAACATATACCATATTCCGAGTGGTGGTTCACATACCCACTGATGACTTGTAAACTGCCAGCTCTGGATAAAGTCCAGGGAAGAATACCCTGTTGTTAAAGGCTTATGTCTTTTTTTAAAAAATACACTTATTGGGGACTCTTACATCTCTTATCACAATCCATACATGCCTCCAATGTGTCAAGAGCATTTGAACATATGCCTCCATCATCATTTTCAAAGCACTCTCTTCCGGCTTGAGCCCTTGATAACAGCACCCCATTTGGCTCATGTCTTTATATGTTTGACTTGTCTGTGTTAGACTGGGATGTGACATGGAAACTTATAGTTGCTATATGAGAATCAGTTTGGTCCTGATAGGGTTTTAGAGCAAGACGACAACCACTTTAATGATCAGCTAATAACTGTTCTTTCTTTCAAGAAATAGCCCTTGTACTGACACTGAACCCTGGTAGAGACTAACCTACACTGGACCAGATGATTATGAGATTTGTGGTAGTTACATAATCTGGTGTCAATCTGAGAAGATTATGAATGAAGGGTGAAGTGTCGCCTGTCATTCAAGGTATAACCAATGAGACCTCTGTGTGGGCATGGCCTTCTCCTAAAAATTCTGGGAATTCTGGTGTTTTCCTTGCTGGAGGCAGAAGACAACACTCGCTCCAGACTGTCTCTAATGGATCCTCTCTATTGACAAAGCTAACTTCCTGTGAGACATCCCTGAGGAGAAGCCACACGGACCTATCTGGTGCAGGCAGAACCATGGACCTGGAGAAGCCACATGGAGACCCCTGTCAGAGCTGAGATGGTTACAATGCCTCTGGATCCAAAGACTTTCTACCCATTGGCCTGTGATCATGCTGCATTCCGCATCATTGCATGTGTTTTGTGAGTGTGAAGAGGATTTTATAGATTGGTATCAGACATATTGGCTAATATCGGACTTATGGTCTTGGATTAGACTGGGTTGGGATACTTTTTTAATATACAATTACCCTTTATATAAAATGTTCTCTTATGAACATATGCATGTTTCTCTAGTCTATCTGGACTAACACAAGATTCAAGATACTTTACCTAAAAAAGGCATCATTTGAGCCAGCAAGTCATAAAATGAGAGGTGTCTACCTACATTTCATTAACAAGTAGACAAGATCTATCTGTACAGTTATGCAGCCCCTAAAGGTACGGAGTCCTTTAGTCAGGGGTGTATGCAGGTGTCTCCCACTTCCTGGGGGACTTATTACTCTTGTACTTGCCTGAGTCCAGGCTTACAGTCTCATAGGGAGCTTTCCATGATAAACTTCAAGATACAAGTGTACGATGAAATTAATAGATGGCTCCACAGTCCACATGATAGGCAGGCACCAACAGAAAGAGGACTGGTCATAAAGAAGGAAATAGTCTCTATTTTTCCTGACCATCACTTGTCTGTCAGTTGGTTGTACTGTGGTGCGTTGCTGTGATGCTGGACGCTATATCACTCTTAAGCCAAATGCCATCAGGGTCACCCAAGGCCGTCTCATCAGAGCTTCCAGACTAAGAATCATCAACGAAGGAGGATGACAGTACCACAGGCTGCTAAAAGGACAAACTGATCTGTGTTGGAAGAAGTAAGGCCAACGTGCTCTTTAGAGGTCAAGATGGCAAGGCTTTGTCTTACATATTTTGGACATGCAAGAGGGTGCCCCCCTCAAAATTGCACTGGATGGAGTGGAGTTTTCATAGTACGTATTTTTCCTATGAAGCAAGCACTGAGCAACTCACTCTGGTTAGTGCACCCAGTGGCGTAGCCTGGGAAGGTTCTATCTGATCACAGTGGATTTTTTCATAAAAGCAGTTTCGCTGCAACATCATTTTCTGTGATAGCCTATTTAAGAGAACAGTGTGCAGCTTGAAATTTTGTTCCTGCTTAGAAAAAATGCCACAGAAACTGTTATGATGTTGAACACAGTTTACAAGGACAGCACTGTGGGGAAAAGTCCAGTATCTGTATCATGGTTTTTTCATTTCAAAAGGGAAATGTTGATTGATGACAAACCTTGTTCTGAATGTCCGTCAATGTGTTAGTCCGGGTAGACTAGAGGAGCAAATTTAATAGACACGCATATAGATATAAGGAAAAGGTTTATATACAAGAGGAACAGGATATTGAGCCCAATCCAGTTCAAAGTCATAAGTCTGATATTAACCAATATGCCCGAAATCAGTCTATAAAGTCTCCTTCTGACTCACGAAGTCACAGGTCAGTGGGTGCAGAATCCCGGCGCTGGTAGGGGTCTCCCCATGACTCCTCGCTTCCAGGGCTCAGGGTCCATCAACAGCAGAAGCAACTCATCACTGGCAGAGGTCTCCATGTGGCTGCCCCAGCTTCAGAGGTCTGGCTCCATCTGGGCAAAGCCGTGTGGTCTCTCCACCGGTTCCTCCAGCTTCTTGGATGCTGCCATCTTGTCTCGTCCGTGATTCATCGTCTCTCAGACTAACTCCCAACCACTGGGGAAGATAGCTTCTCATCTTCACGAGGGAAATAGCGCGAGATTTCCCAGAAGTCTCAGGAGAAAGCCATGCCCACATAGAGACCTCATTGGCTACTCAATGGCTATCTCCAGATTAACAGGCTAGACTCCACCCCTACATTTCAATCATAAAATTAACATAAGCACCTGACTGCCACAGTCAACTTCCCAAACAGACAAAAATGTCTACTCATAGTGCATTTGGAGTTCATTCCACCAGGTCAGACTGTTTATCACGCTTTCTCTTTAGAGGCACTGAAAAGATTGCATAACAGTATGTGACAAAAAAAAAGACCTCATTTGTGACAGATGGGGGACTGATTTTGCCACCACAACAATGCATCTGCTCACACAGCCATCTCAGTGCACCAGTTTTGGGCAAAAAAAACAGCATGCTTCTCTTGCCCCCCACTCCTTAGTTACCTGACCTTGCTCTGTGCAACTTCTCTGCCCCCTCCCATGAATGCAGAGAGATATGAAGAGAGAGCAGTTTGACCACAAAGATGAGGTGAAGAAAAAAACAAGGAAGATGCTGTCAGTCATCCAAACAGGTGCATTTGAAAAATGTTCCCAAGAATGGCATCCCAGATTTGACAAATGTATTATTTGTAATGGAGGATGCTTTGAAGATAATAAGGTTATTTTGTGAAGCAATTTAAATACGTAGCTTTGGGGGGGTGGGATTCCAGTTTTTGAGGGGTACCCCTTAGACCTGTCACTGCGAGATCAGTCCCTGGAGAAGGACATCATGTTTAGGAAAGTAGGAGGGCAGCAAAAATGAGGAGTGTCCTCAAAAAGGTGGATTGGCACAGTGGCTGCATCAATGAGCTTAGGCCCAGAAGAGTGTTTCATTCTGCTGTGCCTAGGATTGCTATGGAGCCAACTTGACACCCACAACAATAGCAACAGCAACAACGACATTTCCTGACACAAAGACTGCAGCCAGGGGCTGGAACCTAACAACAATGGTGAGCGAGGCGCAGGACCGGGCAGTGTTTCTACCGTACACAGGGTCTCTATGAGTGGGAACTAACTCAATGAAACCACCGCTTTCTCTAGGAGGACATGAGAAGAAGTCAGCACCTACACCGATTTCTTGGCTGTGCCTAATGCTCTTGGGAAAGCCTTGGAAAGCGTGGGTAGTTAGTGTCAAGGGTGCCTGCCAAAGAAATATGTGGCTATGTCTACCTAAATGAGCTCAGCGTAGAAGGTCCGGGTAAATGCTCACTCATAAGTCCCCACTGCAGAAGGCAGTCTTGGTAACCTTGTGGATAAAATGAGGGACAAGGTTGATGTCAATCAGCTTCCATCCGTAAACATATTGAAGCACCCTCAGTTAGACCTCTGAACAATGGGGTCCAGGTAGCGGTCATAGACACGCTGTAAGAAATCAAGACTATGGACTTGCCCCCATCGACTTGATCTGGGTACCACCACAATTTAACGAGCAACTGCTAACAACATGCACCTGTGAACTAATCCTCAAGGGGTAGGCTAAGAAAAAGAGATCCCCATTGAAGGGGAATGTACTATCTACTCACAGGAATAGAAAGGTATTGCGTAACCTATGTTGTCAAGACTGATTTATCATATACTAAATTTATAATATATGAAGAACCTGGCATCAGGATTGGAGGAAGGCTTATTAACAACCTGAAATATGCAGATGACACAACTTTGCTTGCTGACAGTGAAGTGGACTTGAAGCACTTGCTGATGGCAATTGCCGCCTTCAGTATGACTCACATCTCACTGTCAGGAAGACCCAAATCCTCACAACCAGACCAGTAGGTAACATCATGAACAATGGAGGAAAAAGTTGAAGTTGCCGAGGATTTCATCTTGCTTGGCTTCACAGTCAATGCGCAGGGAAGCGGCAGTCGAGAGACCGAGAGATAAATTGCATTAGGTAAATCTGCATGAGACCTCTTTAGAGAATTGAAAAACAAGAGTGAATTTGAGGACTACAGTGCACCTGACTCAAGGCAGGGTATTTTCAATTGCCTCATATCCATGTGAAATTGTATATGACACTGAACAAAGAAGACAGAAGAAGGATCGATGTATTTGTGTGGTGATGGCGAAAAAGATTGAAAGTACCCTAGACTGTCACAAGAACATACAAATCTGTCTTGGATGAAGGACAGCCAGAATGTCCCTCAGAAGTGAGGGTGGTGAGACTTAGTTCATGTACTTTGGATGCTATCAGGAGATACTGCTTATTGGTAAAGGGCACCATGCTTGGCAAAGCAGAGGGACAGGGAAAAAAAAAAAAGATGATCCTGAATGAGATGGCCTGGCACAATGGCTGTCACAATGTCCTCTGTCAAACATAACAACCATTGTTAGGATGGCAAGAAGTTTGTAAAATACACACATTTAAATATGGAAGCAAAATTTCTCTCTACAGAGGTAATATATTGACTTTCATATGGTTTTTCTGGTTATAAAAGCATTACAAAAATGAGTCTATTAATGGATTGATTTAGCCATCCGTGGAAATGACTCATCAAAGGGCGAGTTTGCCACCAGGAGTCAACTGTAGTTTATAATCACCATCTCCTCCACCCACTCACGCACCTGGAGATGTATTTCACTTTCTGCCCACCTAATGTCTCAGGAGCCAGCTAGGAGAGGAAATTAGAGGTTCCTCAAGACCTAGACATCTCTATTAGCCCCAGTGAAGCCAAATGTATTTGAAAGTTCTACTCGGACTTTTTAAAAAATCCCTGTTTGATAGAATTTCAGAGAAGTTAAGTCAATTGTTGACATCATCTAGTGAGTGAGTGACAGTCTGAGGATTTGAACAGAGCTCTGCTGGTTTCTTTTCTATTCAACTGACACTCTTTCCTCCCGCTATCCTTCACCTAAGTTACTGTGTCTACCCTCTAATTAATGATGAATCTTTTACCTCCCACTCCTGGTAACCACCAAAGGATGCTTCTTTTAGTATGAAAAGCTTTTCTTGATTTTTCATAATAGTGGTCTCATACACTGTTTGTTCTTTTGTGGGTGACTTATTTCACTCAACATAATGTCCTCCATGCTTATCCATGTTTGGAGATATTTTGCAGATTCATTATTGTTCTTTATTCTGAGAATTTTTGTAACCAACTGGTTCAATTCAATTGTCACTCATTTAATCATTCAATAAAAGATTATCGAGGTTCAATTCCAGCAGTGGGGCTGGGCCTCCTACTCCCACCACCGGTGAGCATTGATATCCAAAAAAAAAAAAAAGATTATCGAGCACTTCCTTAAACATCAGATAAAGTTTTAGGCAGACTTACTGGAGAGTTAAAGAGTGTTTTAAAGAGTTGGTGGAAAATGGAATGAAAAGATATGGCATCTTTCATGAAGTTCTATCGTCTCCCCCATCCCCTGCCGCTTCCAGGTAAAGTAGCGCACAAAGCAGACAAAATCCCTTCGCTCTTGGAGTTGATTTCTACTAGGGAGTGAGGTGACACAGACCATACACACACAAATATTGGACAGCGAGTGCTTTCAGAGCATGGTGAGGGCATGGGCGCATGCTTGTTGGGCTCATCAGAGAAGGTCTCTCGGATAAAGTAAGCTGAAAATGTAGGGAGAGGTGCTCCAGGCAATGTTGCTGTCATCATAAGGTGCCACTGAGTTAGTTCCAATGCATATCAACCCTGTGTACAGCAAGGAAATACTGCCCGGTCTGATGCCATCCTCACAACCGTTCCCCTGCCTGAACCCACTGTTGCAGCAACTGGGTCAATCCATCTCCTTGAGGGTCTTCCTCAACTCTGCTACCCCTCTGCTTTTTTTTTTTTTTTTTTTTTTTTTTTTTAGGCATCACTGCCCTCAGGTGGTGGGAGTAGGAGGCCCAGCCTTTGCTCCTGGGAGCCAGAATTGAACCTCCATCCCAGTGGGCTGCAGTCCCGCGCACAACCACTTCACCACCGGGGCTCAGCCTGCCCCTCTGCTTTAACACACACACTGTCCTTCTCCTGGTACAGGTCTCTCCTGACAACATGTCCAAAGTATGTAAGACAAAGCCTTACCATCCTTGTCTCTGTTGTCAGCTCGTGGGGTTGAATGACCACTATAATCCCCCAAGTTTTCAACTGGGAGTTTTTATTAACCATTTGGGAGTTTTTATTAAATGGCAGCTGAGGAAGAGCTGAACGCCTCTCAAACCCCAACGTCCATAACTGTTGTAAAGGCTTGGTATATAAAGGTAAAAACCACATCCTGAACAACGAAGTGGTAGGTCTGGGTTTTCCCACACAGCTGTGCAACCGAGTTACAGAACCAAGGAGGGTATGTTGTGGGAACATTTAAGGTGGTGAAGGACACCCTAAGCATAAGTACATTCCAGGAGCATAGGCAGAGGTGGGGACAGAAGGAGTTTATAGATTTCAGATGAAAAATCTTGAAATGAGGGCTGAGCCCCGGTGGCGTAGTGGTTGTGCGCAGGACTGCGGCCCACTGGGACGGAGGTTCAATTCCAGCAGTGGGGCTGGGCCTCCTACTCCCACCACCGGAGAGCAGTGATTGCCCCCCCCCCCAAAAGAAAAATCTTGAAATGGTGTTCCTTATGTCACGTCAGCTTTAACATCCCCCCCCCCCACTGGTTTTATGGAGCAATCAAGTCCCTGGTTCAACCATGGCATCATTGAGAGTCCCAGTTGACCTTTTCAAAGAGGTATATTGAGTACTTAAGACCATTAATTTAAAAGGAACAGAATAAACTCAACTGATGCATTCAAAACACGTGGACCAATTATTAATGCAAATAGCAACAAATTAAAGGACCTTTTAAGTTTGTTATTAGGGAAGTGACCCAAGACAATAGCTTATGATACCATCCCTGTCCTGCTTCTACTACTACTACTTCTTTTGTGTGTGTGTGTGTGTGTGTGTGTGTGTGTGTGTGTGTGGCATCACTGTCCTGGTGGGCTTCAACTTCTTTCAGATGCTTCACATTTATCTGGACTAGGGGTCTGCCTTCCCTTGATGATATTTTAGTTAGCATAAAAAGGGCATTCTTCTCCCACAGCAGCGCACAATCCTCCTTGTTTTAAAAGCAACACATCTAATCCTCTGAGATCTAGCAAGGCCGATTCAGCTACAGATTCTAGTTGGTTGGAACGCTGGCCAATAGTCTTTTCTTTTTTTCTGTTTTTTTTTTTGGCGGGGGCATCACTGTCCTCTGGTGGTCGTGGCCAGCGCTGCTCCTGAGAGCCACCACTGGATTTGAACTGCCAAGCCAGCAAACCATAGTCCCGCAATCAACCACTTACGCCACCAGGGCTCAGCCCTCAATAGTCTTTTCTAAATGATCTATGTCTTGATTGATACTTTTGGGTAGCTCTCTAAAATGAGGATTACTTGTCACTAAAGTAGCTACCCCTGTTGCCATCGATCTGACCAGTCCGGACCCTACTATCAAGACGTTGGACATCTTTTCCACCAGAATGAGGGGACGTCTGGTGGGGTTAAGAGGTTAAAACTGGCTGAGCCCCGGTGGCATAGTGGTTGTGCGCGGGACTGCAGCCCATTGGGATGGAGGTTCAATTCCAGCAGCGGCTCCACAGGAGCAAAGGCTGGGCCTCCTACTCCCACCACCAGAGGACAGCCCCCAAAACAAAAAACAAACAAACAAAAATGAGTTTAAAACCTTCTTCTCCTTCATACACCTTGACACGGGGCAAAATATTCACTAGGGTACAAAGTTGGAGGGTAACTCACATGTTATTTTTTTATTTATTATTATTATTTTTGGGGGGCATCACTGCTCTCCGGTGGTGGGAGTAGGAGGCCCAGCCCCACTGCTGGAATTGAACTTCCGTCCCAGTGGGCCGCAGTCCCGCGCACAACCACTACGCCACCGGGGCTCAGACCGACACATGTTAAACTGGCAGGAAGAAATACGTTACAAGACTCAAGGAACAAGTGAACCAAGTGGAGGCAGGTGCATAATAAAATCCAGAAATTCAATTTTAAATAACAACTGTACATTCGTTACATGAAGCGGGATAAAGGGATCAGGAAATGGGATACCCAGGAGAACCAACACTTCCTCCTGGGCCTTATAAATCTCCCAGGGAGATATGGGTGGGGTATATCATACAACTAGTGGGGCTATTATGGGACCACAATGGGGAAGCCAAGCCTAAATATAGAGGAGGACTTGTGTTTAGGCAAAGTCAACGGCTAGAGCTTAACTCAGGGTTAGACTGTGTGCTAGTCTGGGTAGACTAGAAAAACGAAATTCATAAACATGCATGTATATAAGGGAGAGGTTTATATACAAGAGCAAGTAAACCATGTGTTGACCCCTGCGATTTCCCCAAATGTGGGAAACTCGACTGCATAATTTGTGGTAGTGGGGGACTGCGTTTGCGCTCTCCCCTGAGAAAAAGGGGAAAAAAAAGAGCAAGTAAACATTAAGAAAAACACCCTATCCCAGTCCAGGCCAAGGTCTTAAGTCCGATATTAGCCTATATGTCCAATATCAATCTATAAAGTCTACTTCAGACTCACAAAACACATGCAATGAGGCCAAATGCAGGACAATGACATTAGTGGGTGGAGAGTCCTTGGATCCAGTGGTGGTGTCAGCATCTCAGCCCTGGCAGGAGTCTCCATGTGGCTTCTCTAGGTCCAGGTTTCTTGCTGCATCAGGGTAAGTCTATGTGGCTTCTCCTCAGGGATCTCTCACAGGAAGCCAGCCTTGTCAGTCGAGTCTCTCAGGCAACGAGCATCGTCAATTGAAAGCCTCCAAGGAAGTGAACCGAGAGAGAATGTGTCACTCGCCTCCAAGAAGGAATGATCACATTTCCCAGAATTCTCAGAGAAGGCCATGCCCACACAGAGTTCTCAATGACTATCTCCAGATTGACAGGCTAGACTCCACCCCAACACTCTTAATCCGCAAATTGACACCAGATTAAGTGACGGCCACAGACTGATTTAACAACTGAGTGGAAAGATAGTTCTCATGAGTCTAATAATGAGGGAAGGTTGTCAGTTTTAGGTAATAATGAAGGGGTTTGTGTTGGATCAGTGACTTCTGGGAGGACAACCTGGATGGGAATACAGGGACTCAGGGGCCATTGGCACCAATACCTTGGGCACTGATCCTATGGGAAGGGGAGGATAGACGGGTCTAGCTTTCTGGATAGTGATAACGTTTCCAGGGTCTGGACCAGAAACATATTTCCCATGACTAGCTCATCTCTCCAAAATGCTGGGGCCCCCAACGGTTATAAACAGTACTACAATCAGGCTGCAGGCGCCTATTGCACATTTTGTCGGAGGGTGTAATCTGGTAAACTTAATGTTGTCATCTTTCTGCTTAGAATACACAGTTATAGTGTTTTCGCATCCCCAGGTGTGACAAAAATAAGAGCTGGGGGAATCGCACTTTGGAGTTTTATGGTAGGGGATACTGGGTCCATAGGTAAATTCTTATTTGTTGTAACCTTTTCCTCACCTCTCCCCACCATAACCCCAATCTACTGTGGGTTGTTTTTAAAACCGACCAACTTGGGATTGTGGTACCCTGAGTCCAATAATTTGGCATAAATCTAAGCTGAAATTAAAATGATGTCCCCTTGGTCCTTCATGATTTGAAATATTTGAGGACGCTGTATGATCAGGTTTGTTTCCTCTGGTATCTACATAAAAATCTCCAAATGACCCTTCCGTTGATGCTTACAGGGCTAGAGTTGGGGGGGTTCAATCCTACTTTCTGCTGTACACAAAATGTACAGTATTAAAAAACACAAGTATTAAAAAACACAATTTTAAGGGGTCTTCTGTGGAAGAATGAGGCTTCCATTGTGTGTCAGGTGGGGTGGCCTTAAGGTGTGAGTGGTTGTGGCAGTTACCTAATCTGGTGTCAATTTGAGGATTAAGAGTGGCGGAGTGAAGTCTAGCCTGTCAATCTGGAGTGATCCAATGAGAACTGTGTGGGCATGGCCTTCTCCCGAGAATTCTGGGAACTGTGGTAATTCCTTCTTGGAGGCAGAGACACTTGTCTTGGTTCATTTCCTTGGGGACTTTCTACTGACAACACTCTGACAAGGCTGGCTTTCTGAGAGACATCCCTGAGGAAAAGCAATGTGGACCTACCCTGATGCACCCTTGAGTGCTGGAGCAGCCGTGTGGAGAGCCCTGCCAGCACTGAGATAATTTTTGCCACCGCTGCATCCAAGGGCTTTTGACCCACTGACCTGTGATCTTCTGGAATTCAGCCTCATTGCATGTGTTTTGAGAATCTGAAAAGGACTTTGTGAATTGCTGTCGGACATAAGTGCTGATATTGGACTTGTGGACTTGATCTGGACTGGGCTGGAATGTTTTCTCAATGTTCATTTCCTCTTGTATATAAACCTCTTTCTGATTCATATATGTGTGTTTATGAATTTGTTTCTCTAGTCTACCCAGACTAGCACAGTGATGAATCCAGGAAGCAAGTCTGTCCACCTTGACTCTAGTCAGGGATATGAGGTTGATGGTGAAGGGCCCTTTCCAACGTGGCGTAAGCCTGGTGGATGTTGTGGCAGTCATGCGCTTAGGTTAATTTTATGATCGAAATGTAGGGGTGGAGTTTAGTCTGTTAATCTGGAGATAGCCATTGAGTAGCCAATGAGGCCTCTGTGTGGGCATGGCTTTCTCCTGAGACTTCTGGGAAATCTCAAGATATTTCCCTCGTGAAAATAAGAAGCTATCTTCCCCAGTGGCTGGGAGTTAGGCTCAGAGATGATTAATCATGGACAAGACAAGATGGCAGCATCTGAGGAGCTGGAGAAGCCACACGGCTTGGTCCTGATGTAGCCAGACCTCTGAAGCTGGAGAGGCCATGTGGAGATCCCTGCCAGTGATGAGTTGCTCCTGCCACCACTGGCTGCTGTTGATGAACCCTGAGCCCTGGAAGTGAGGAGCCATGGGGAGAGCCCTGTCAGCACCGGGACTCTGTACCCACTGACCTGTGACTTCGTGAGTCAGAAGGAGACATTATAGACTGGTATTGGACATATGGGCTAATATCGGACTTATGACTTTGAGCTGGACTGGGTTGGGACATGTTTTCTTAATATCCTATTCCTCTTGTATGTAAACCCTTTCCTTATATCCATATGTGTCTATGAAATTTGTTCCTCTAGCCTACCCGGACGAACACAGACATGAATCATTTCACTAGGACACAGTCACTGGGTTGGAGTGGGTGCTTAGCAAAGCAGGCCCCCATGGGGTCTTGAGGTGTATGCATGGCGGAACAATATATGCACCAACAGCTTGGTAAAGCAGGTCTTGATAGAACCTCAGCATGGCAAGTCAACACAATTCATGGTTGGCTTGGCCCACAGTAGCACAGCGCATGGTTGAAGCAAATGACTAGCTCAGGCAGCAGAGTGCTGGTCCAATCACCAGAGAGTGAGGGGGTGGGGTGCCTAGGCCTTGGGAAACCATTTATCTCTTTGCCCTACTAATCAAGCTGTGATCTGATTCAACTCTGCCCACATGTTCCTATGGAAGCCTAATTGGCACGATAAACCCAACTATAACACAGGGTTATCTCGAAGTGACATTAAAAGCTATCTGATTTAAAGGAGGGATGTAATACCTGTTCTGGAGCAACTCCACCAATTCAGACTGCTGCATATGGGTGGAATTATGTAACTCGGCCACAAGAATGCAACCTGGGGTCTCTGGTAACAATGTCCATTCATTAGGGAGTGTCCCTAATGATTATATGTATTGTAGAGCCTTATGGGGCCATTAGTTGCTCTGCCAAACTCACCTCTTCTACAGTATGGGTTGGGTGGTAGGAAAGGTAGGTGCTGGCAGGGCCACCAAGAAGGGCAGTAGCCCCACGGGTTTGAGTGCCACTGCTCTGCCCTCAGAAGAGCTGTTCTGTTTCCCCTCGCTTTCAGAGTCTTCCTTTTGGTGTCATTTAAAATAGACCAGGACCAGTCGTTTTGTTAACCATATGGCTTCTAAAAGGACCAGAATTTCAAATTTTTTGTGAACAACTTTTCCAGCTGGTCAAAAAGCCCCTTTCTTTGGATCTAGTGCCATACAAAGGGATAGTGGTGAAAGCATACCGGCTGTCCGTATGTATGCTTTGGGCCACTTTACAGTTTGTATCAAGGCTACTGTTTCTGCCTTTTGGAATGAAGCCCCACGAGGGAGTGCTCCAGACCGGACAACAGTCTAAAGTGGCCACTGCTGCTCCCACATACCTGAGGCCATCAAAACGAAAGCTGCTCCAGTCTGTGCACATTACCTCCTCAGGTTCCTGCAGGGGGACATTTCTAAGGTCTGGTCTGGCTGTGTGCACCTCCTCTAGAATTTCAAGACCATCATACAGTAGCTGTGCCAGGTTTGAGGCTGGAAGAAGGCTTGCAGGGTCAGAGTGGTGACTTTTGGGAACTTGATGCACAGTTGATCTACCAAAAGGGCCTGCTCCTGAGTGATGTGGGCATTTGACATACACCGACCGGTCTGGTGCACTTCTCAGGAGCATCTCCACTGCATGAGGTGCTACCTGACCCAAGGAGAGTTTATTAGCTTCCTAGTGCAGTGCTGCCACTGCCCGTAAGCAGGTTGGCCATCCAGCTGAGATGAAGTCGTTTGGATTTTTTTTTTTTTGGGCAAATAAGTCACCTAACTTCTGAGTGAGAACCCCTTTTGGTATTCCCTTTCCCTCTTGTATATAGAGGAGGAAGGACTTGGTGATATCTGGTAGGGTTAGGGCTGGCGCAGTAACCAGTGCTCTTTTTAAATCTTTGAAGGTCTTTTTCTCTATCTCCGTCCATTGTAGTGGTTCATTTCCCCTCATGACAGCACACAGAGGTTTAGCAATTTCTGCAAACCTAAGGCCCACAGCCTGCAGTAGCCTACTGCCCCCAAGGAATTCCTGGACTTGACACTTGTTTAGTGTTAGGGGCCAGTATTTGCAGCAGTTTTTATATGGCTTGGAGACAAAAATCTATTTTCCCCAACGAGGAAACTTTAGTAGGTTACCTGGGTAAACACAATTGTGCCTTTTTGGCAGACACTCAATAGCCCAGATCTTGCAAGGCACTAAGTAAGGTCTCAGTGGCTTTCTGATAAACACTTTTGTTGTTGGCTGCCAGGAGAAAATAATCTATATATTGTAGGAATGTGCACGGAGGCCATTTGGCATGGAACATCACCAGGACTTGGCTCAGCTCCTCGTCAAATAAGGTGGGTGAATTTTTGAACCCTTGTGGTAACGTTGTCAAGGTTAATTGGCCCATATCCAAGTCTTGGAACCTGTCCATTCAAAAGCCAAAATAGGCTGGCTTACAGGGACCAAGGGAATGCTGCAAGAAATAAAAAGGGATCTTTTAGGTCCAAGACTGTGTGACATAAGTGATTTGGACAATGCAGGTGAAGAAGGAAATAGGGATTAAGATCCGTGAGTGGATGGTCTCACCCCCCCCGCCACACTTAAGTCTTGAACTTAAGTCTGTAATCTTTGGGACCAGGTTTCTGAAAAGGGAGCAAGGATGTAGTCTAGGGTGACTTATGTTCGACAAGTATCCTGTCTTTTAAGAGGCATTGAGTGTGTGGAGCAATACCTCGTCTGGCCCACCACCAGTTCATGGGATACAGCAGGGCAGTGGCGGTCAATCAGTTGATCACTGGGGGTGGAGTCATGCTAGTCTCGGGGAGCTGGTTTCTGCCCATTCTTGGAGCTATACCCCTGTAGGTGTTGAAGATAGGTGATGTCCTCCTGGACTCCATCTTCACCAGTATCTTCAGGTGACTGCAGGAAACTTTGCAATGGGTATCCCTTGGATAAAGGACAGGCTCACAGGATGTGCAGGAAGATTGGGGAAATAAATTCTGTTCCAGTTCCTTCAAAGGGAATAGTAGCTTGGAGCTGTTTAAACAAATTTCTTCCAAGAAGGGAATATGGATATTTGGGTCCACTATAAAAGATACATTACAGTGTTTACTAATGTCTTTGTAGTCTAGGTAGAAATGGAAGTGCTTCCCATGGCTCCCTGAATGGTCATCTTAGCTCTTGACATTGATTCTATTGGTTTAGTCAAAATTGAGTGAGGTGCTCCAGTATCTACTAACACAGTTTTCCCCCTACCTGAATGTTACCCTGGACTCCTGGGGGGTGAGTGAAAAAGAGCCCTGGTCTCTTCAGTCCTGCTCTTCTAAATTTCTTCCCCATCACTACCCTGGTGGGAGTAGGAAGCCCAGCCTTGCTCCTGCAGATTTGCTGCTGGCGCTCTTCTAAATTTAATACAGGGCAAGGTTGCTGAGTGGGGAGCCTTTTCTCTCTTTCCGGACCCTCATCTTTCCAATGTCCTTCCTTTAGACAATATGAGGGTTGATTTATGCTCAGTGGTTGTCTTGCCAAAGGCTGGCTGTGCTGGGGTCCCTTACAATGTTCATTTCTTCTCAATTTCCTGAGGTTAGCTCCTGTTTCCCATTGGGCAGCTACCACTGTTTTCGCCACCACCTTTCCTTGCACTTCTGTGATAGGTAGGCTTATTGTGCCAACCTGTCCACCAAGAACACATGGGATTAATAGGGTCGCAGTTTGATTGGAGAACAAACAGAAATGGCTGGGCAAAGCCCACCCCTCTCTCTCTCTGATCAGACCGACTTGCAGCTGCTAGTTCTCTGCCTCAATTTGTGAGCTACCCTACCTTCAGGACGGCCAACCCATGGATCGTGTTGCTTGAGCTTCAGGTTCCTTCAAGACTGACTTCGCCATGCTGCTGGTGTATATATCGCTTGAGCCTGCTGGGTCCTGTCATCTTGTATTTCTTGAGTTGGGTATTTCATCTTAGTCTGCTTTGCTAATAAGCTCCTGAGCTGCTGGCTGTTGGTGACCTGCCCTGCTGTTTGTTGCCTGTGGGTGGATTCTGCCTGCATTGCCCAAAGGAAGACTCAGCTGTCTGCTTCCCCCACAGCCCTCATGAATTGAAGGACTTCCAGTCTATTGACTGTTCCATGGGAGTTGAACTGAGCTCTCTATAATGCTGTGTGGACTTATTAGCTGATATGGGAGAAAGGGAGGTGGGAGAAAGGAAGGAGTTGGGCAACTAACCCAGAAACAAGGGAACAAGTGAGCTAAAATCAATGAAGAGAAGGACCGAGGAAACCTAGTGGGGCTTAATCAAGGGCAATGTAACAGTGAGGAATTACTAAACCTGAATGAAGGCTGAGCATGATGGTGGGACACAAGAAAGTAAAAGGAGATAGAGAAAAGAATCAGGAGGCGGGGCTGAGCTCCGGTGGCGTAAGTGGTTGAGTGTGGGGCTGCGGCCCGCAGGCTTGGCAGTTCAAATCCAGCGGCGGATCTCAAGAGTGGCACTGGGTAGTGTCCACAACCAACAAAGGCAGTGGTGCCCACAAAAAACAAAACAAAACAAAAAAAGAATCAGGAGGCAAAGGACAGTATAGAGGTCTAAATGCAGGCATGTATACATGTAAATATATTTATATGTAACGAGAAGGGGACAGATCTGTGTACTTATATCCATGTTAAGAATTAAGGTTGCAGATGGAAGTTGGACCCTGACTCAAGCACTGCCTCAACACAAGAACACTTTGTTCTAATAATCACAGCATTCTGAGATGTCCACCTTCCCCACACGATTGCTGAAGACAAATGGGTGTGTAAGCAAATGTGGTGAAGAAAGCTGATGGTGCCCGGTGATCAAAAGATATAGCCTCTGGGGTCTTAAAGGCTTGAAGATAAACAAACGGCCATCTAGCTGAGAAACTACTTAATAAAGTCCACATGGAAGAAGCACACCAGCCTGTGTGATCATGAGGTGTCGATGGGACCAGGTACCAGGCATCTAGGACCCAGAACAAAATCATACCAATGTGAATTGGGTGGTATGGGGACACTGTAGAATGAAGACCCAAAGTCCATCTGTAGACCACTGGACAACCCCTTACAGAAGGATCAAAAGGAAGAAATGAGTCAGTCAGGGGCACCGAGGAAACACACAGCTTTCTGCTAGCTTTCCAGTATCATGACCTCAATTTTACCTTAGATATTGGATTAGACCAGAACATTCACACTGCTACAGGTAAGAGCTTGCAACACAGAGAATCCAAGATAGATAAACCCCTCAGGGTCAACAATGAGAGTAGAGATACCAGGAGGATGGAGGGAAGGTGAGGGGAGAAAGGGGGAATTGATCACAAGGATCAACATGTAGCTCCCTCCCAGGAGGCCAAACAACAGAAAAGTGGGTGAAGGGCAACAAAGGATGATGTAAGATATGAAAATAATGATCCGTAACTTATCAAAGGGTACATGAGAGAGGGCGGGTGGGTGAGGGAGGGGGAAAATGAGGAGCTGATATCAAGGGCTCAAGTAGAAAGAAGATGCTTTGAAAATGATGGCAGCATGTGTACAAATATGCTTGACACAATGGATGATTGTATGGATTGTGATGAGAGACGTAAGAGGCCCCAATAAAAGTATTTAATTACATTTTTTAAAAAAACATAAAAATAGGGGCTGAGCCCTGGTGGCGTAAGTGGTTTAGTGCGGGACTGCGGCCCCCGGGCTTGGTGGTTCAAATCCAGCGGCGGCTCTCAGGAGCGGCTCTGGGTAGCTCCTACGACCACCAGAGGGCAGTGATGCCCCCAAAACAAAAAACAACAACAACAACAACAAAACCATAAAAATAAAAAGATTGCTGAGGCAGAACTTTTTCTTCTGCAGGATACCTTCAGGTTTTTTGTTCTTAAAGTTTTCAAATGATTGGATGAGGCTCACCTAGATTATTGAGGATAACCTCCTTTACATAATCATAGTTCCAAAATATCTTTAGAGCAACATCTCAGTTAGTGTTTGACCAGATAATTGGGCACCATAGCTGAGCCAAATTAACCATCTCAGTGGCTAAAATGGAAAGTGGAGTTGACTGATAAGACACACTGTACTTGATATTACTGTGCCTCTGCCTTTTCACTGGCTCAGTTTCTTCTTTTTCAGAGAAATAAATAAGTCTGAGTCCCAGTTTCTAGGCTGAGCCATGGTAGCCTAGTGGTTGTGTGTGGGACTGTGGTCCACAGGGTTGAGAGTTTAAATTCAGCAGCAGCTCTTCAGGAGCAAGGCTGGGGCTTCTTACTCCCAGCAGGGGGCAGTGATGCCACAAAAACAAAAACCAAACAAACAAAAATCCCAATTTCTAAAATGAGAATCAAAACTGAACTCTCACAAAGAGTTAACAGCAGGGGAACAATGTGGGAACAATGAGTAAGAGCCTGAGTGACACAGCATTGACATGTTACCTTGATTACAATGTTCTATAATTTCTCTCGAATGCTTCTTATTAGGATCTATTACAATGGCTACATACACAAAATTCATGATTAGAGAATTTACTAAGAAAGTTAACAAGTTGTGATTGAAATGAAAAATGCTCAGGATGGTTGTTTACCAGGAGAGCCTACAAAGTGTCAGGTCTGTTGACAAATGTCCCAAAGGGCATCCCACTCTGCTGTAAGCCTCCGCTGGAAGGCACTCAGCCCCACTTCTGCGGCTCAGCAAGTCCAACTTCCTGCAAAGGGGCTTTAATTGACTATCGTGGGTGTCTGCAGGTTGCTCTGTGCTTTTAGGGAAAGTGATTCTAAGCCTTTGTTCTGCCATAGCACGGTCTTTCTCGCAGCAACATTGTCTTTAACGTCTACTAATACAAGGAGTCCTGGTGATGCCGTTATTGAAGTGCTCACCTGCTACCTGAAAGGTTCATACCACAGGCATACCTTGCTTTACTACTCTCCGCAGATACTGTTTTACCAACTTGAAAATGTGTGGCATCCCCGCGTCAAGCAAATCCAATGTGCTCATGCTCAGTTCGTCTCTGTGTCCACTTTTGGTCATTCTTATAATTCTCCATGTCCCGCCCCCCCCCCATAATGTTATTGCACATTCAGTAGGCTACAATAGTGTGTAAACATACTGTATGTACTTGGGAAACTTCCAACAGTCACGTGACTCAGTTTATGTGGACATTTGCTTTATGGCAGTGGTCTGGAACGGAACCTGAAATCTTTTGTATCAAGCATATTTGTACACATGTTTCTTGTCATTCTATTTTCTTTTTTGGTGGTGGGGGGGCATCACTGTCTCTGGTGGTCGTGGGAGCTATCCAGCGCTGCTCCTGAGAGTCGCGGCTGGATTTGAACTGCCAAGCCTGGGGGCCGCAGTCCTGCACTCAACCACTTAGGCCACCGGGGCTCAGCCCTGTCATTCTATTTTCAATGTCGTTGTTAACTTCCGTGCACAAATGGTCTTTGAATGGCTTGTTTATGGCAATATCAAGAGTCTGCAGAGAGGTCACGATGGGGCAGATGAGAAGAGCTGCCCGTCTTTGTCATGGCTCCATGAAGAAATGCTTGGGTTGTGCAGATATGCTGTGTAGCCATGTCCCTCACTGGGTAGGGCTTATATTTCACAAGTGCTTAGAAATCCTGCTAGGGCTTATTTTATGAGTAGGTCTAATTTCAGGGAAACATGGTAGTTGTCTTGTGGGGCATGGACTAGACTGGGAGTACAAGTCTCCTTTCACCAATACTTCAAGATGGGCAGACTCCTTACAGGACGTGAAATGGCTTTGCAAAACAGGTGGCAGTATCTCTGAAGAGAACAGGCTATTTTTTAAAAAAAATAAATCCTTTTACTGGGGACTCATACAACTTCCATCACGATCCATACATACATCAGTTGTTATGCAGGCCACATTTGCACACTTGTTGCCATCATCACTCTCAAAACAGCCTCCCTCCTCTTAGGCACCTAGTACCAGCTCCCCCCATTTCACCTCCCTCCCCCCTTGAACCCTTAATAATTTACAAATTGTTATTACTTTTTCGTTTGTTTGTTTGTTTGTTTTTTGGCATCACTGCTCTCCATAGGAGTAGGAGGCCCAGCCCCACTGCTGGAATTGAACCTCCGTCCCAGTGGGCCGCAGTCCCGTGCACAACCACTACGCCACCGGGGCTCAGCCCTTATTTTTTCATATCATACACTATTCAATGTGTCCCTTCAGTCACGTCCCCGTTGTCCATACCCCAGAGAGGAGGCTACATGTAGATCCTCCACCCTCCCAGTATCACCACTCCCACCACTAGCCCTGAGGGGTCATCTGTCTTAAATTCCCCATGTTTCCAACCCCCTGATCTAGCTGGATTTATCTGGTAGAATTGGGATCATGATAGTGGGGGTGGGCAGTGGGAGGAAGCATTGAAGAACCAGAGGAAAGTTGCACATTTCATTGTTACTACACTGTACCTCGACTGGCTCATCTCCTCGCTGCAATCACTCTGCGAGGATGTCGCTTCACTTATTGAAGGGCTTTGGGTCCCCAGTCTGCACTCCCCCTCATTTATAGTGATATAATTTTTAGTTCTTAGATACCTGATACCGGATCCCTCTGACACCTCATGGTCGCATAGG
Organism: Nesogale talazaci; assembly: GCA_004026705.1. Lineage (NCBI taxonomy): Eukaryota > Metazoa > Chordata > Mammalia > Afrosoricida > Tenrecidae > Nesogale > Nesogale talazaci. The sequence goes on along the minus strand of PVJH01009809.1, from coordinate 8,946 downwards.
CTGGTGTGCTTCTTCGCTTCTAAGTTGGTTGGCCAGTTGTTTACTGTCACGCCTTTGAGACCCCAGATGATAAATCTTTTGATAGCCAGGCCCCATCAGCTTTCTTCGCCACATTTGCTTATGCACGTATTTGTCGTCAGTAATCAGGAAAGTGAGCATGTACTGTTATGATTATTAGTTCTTGAAACCTGATAACGGATCCCTCTGACACCTCGTGGTTGCTTAGACTGGGGTGCTTCTTCCACGTGGGCTTCGTTGCTTCTGAGCTGGATGGCCGCTTGTTTACTTTCACGCCTTTAAGCTCCCAGACGCTGTATTGTCACAAAACCCAAACCAAGCTCATTGCCATCAAGCCGATGCCAATGCAGAGACCATCAAGGACAGGGTAAAACTGCCCCTGTGTGTTTCTGAGACCGTCACTGTTTACAAGAACAGAATGCCCTATCTTTCGCCTGCAGAATAGCTGGTAATTTCAAACTGCTGATCTGGCAGTTAGTTAGCAGCCCAATACACCACAGGGTTCCATTGTAGCAAAGATAGCCACAATATTTTCATTCCTGAAGGGCAAAACTTAAGGTTTGTAATGGCCTCAGAGAAGCATTTTGTTGGTGTGTGTGTGTATAGGCGTGGGGGGCGGTCACGGTCTAACTTTGGGGCATGAATTGTGTGTGGAAAGTTTAAGAGATTTGTAGTAGCAAATCTACTTTGCAAGGTGTTTATTTCTGTTACTAATTATTCACGAACAATTATTAAATTATTATTAACTACCTAGTCAAACAATTAGTTAAAATTGGCCAAGCAGTGGCCATGGCTTGAGAAAAATCACACCAGCATTGTTGTTGAAGTGGTAGCAGACTACAGGGAGTCAGAAGTAACAGTATGATGATAAAGGAGACTATACTGAGAAATAGTTTTGCTAGCTTATCTAGGGTATCACATTAGGATACCAGGTAAGATTTGTCGTGCTGTTAGGTGCTGTTCCTACGCTTCAGAACTCATAGTAACTCTGACTCATGTATGACAGAATGAAACACGGCCCGGTCCAGTGGCACCCTTAGAAACTTCTCATGCTGGGCCCAACTAATGCAGCCACAGTGTCAGTCCATGTCATTGAGGGCCTCCTCTTGTTTGCTCTCTACTTTTCTAAGGCTAGTCTCTCCTTGAAACTTCTCCAGGGTAAATAGAGCAAACTCTCACTCTCCTAATTTCTAAGGAGGATACTTGTTTCAAGACAGGTTTGTTTCTTCTTTGGCAAGCATGATGTATTTAAAGGTCTTCACCAACACCATAATTCAAATGCAGGGAGTCTTCCTCATTCACCATCTGCTTTCACAAGCATAAAGAGACTATTTTGATATGGGTCAGGTGTATCTTTGTCTTCAAGGTGACATCTTTGACATCACTGTCCCCTGGTGGGAGTGGGAGGCCCAGCCTTGCTCCTGGAGAGCTGCTGCTGGATTTGAACTGCGGGTGCCGCAGTCCTGCACTCAACCACTATGTCACCGGGGCTCAGCCTGACATCTTTGCTTTTTGGTTTTTGTTTTGGGCATCACTGCTCTCTGGTGGTGGGAGTAGGAGGCCCAGCCCCACTGCTGGAATTGAACCTCCGTCCCGGTGGGCCGCAGTCCTGCGCACAACCACTACGCCACCGGGGCTCAGCCTGACATTTTTTTAACACCTTAAAGAGACCTTTTAAATAGATCAAGGGGCTGAAGAGTCAGAAAATCTATCTTGTACCATTTTCTTAGGTGAAAGTTGCTGACACCTGCAGTCAGCACCTGTAGATTTTCCAAGAATCTTAATGTCCATATTTCAGACCACACAAAGGATGCTTACAAAGACCTCTGAGACTCAAGGATCGTAAGTTATATCATCCAAAACCAGAGGAGGGGATAGTATCAGAGCTTACATTGTGAAATTCTTTTTTGCAGGTTACGGATGACAGTGGAAGCTGAAGATACATTTGCTAGATCTATATAGGAAATAGCCTCCAGTGATTTCCCTCTGACCATAATTGAGGGGTGGTAATAAATTGTCAAACAGAGAATTAGAGAGATGACTATAGGGGATTAAAATGATACACCTAACTTGAGTGGTTACAACCTTGTCACTTGATCCACCCTCTGATACACTCTGAGCCTGATCTGTTTTCAACATTTCCTTTCTTTTTTTTTACATGAGGGTTTCTCTCTGATGTACTTTGTTTTTGTGGATAGCCTTCTTCAATCTTTGGTCTGTGTTTTTCTGTTTTTCAGTATTTGACACCCAGGGTTGGTGAACGTACAGAGATAACAAGTAGAATAAGTACTTCTGGAAGGTAAGGGGAGGGAAGGGAGTCTAAAGGGAAGCTGCTATCAAGGAGTTAAGGGAGGAGGAAAATGTTTTGAAATGGTGGTAGCAATTATTGTACACTACTGCTTGATGTGACATAGTATGATACGATATCTGTATTAGCTTGCCCCCCAAAATGGTTTCTTGGGAAATAAAAGGTGGGGGGTTGCTTAGGTAGTTGTTTTGGAAATGCAGCTTCAATTTACTAGCTGATGAGTCGTCTGCAGTTGTTAGTCTTATCAACAGACAATAAAGTGGAATCTAGAATTGAAATTAACTCCCAAACACATGAGGTAACCTGTTATTAACTCAGAGGGAGATCGTTGTTAGGGACTAGAACGGATTGATCTTACCATTGAGAGTAGAGGCAATACCTTGAGCCTTGAAAGTGTACGGTTTTTGTTAAGAGCTCAGTTGCGGGGCTGAGCCCCGGTGGCGTAGTGGTTGTGCGTGGGACTGCGGTCCACTGGGATGGAGGTTCAATTCCAGCAGTGGGGCTGGGCCTCCTACTCCCACCACCGGAGAGCAGTGATGCCCCCCCCCAAAAAAAAAACAAAAACAAAAAAAAAGAGCTCAGTTGCTTCATGGCAGAAAGGGGTGACAGTCTGTCCTTGTAAACAGTATAGCTTTGGAAACCTATGGAGGTGGGGGACAGTTCCAAGTCTGTTCTCTAGGCCATTCTTACTTGGAACAGACTCATTTGCAGTAAGTTTATGAGGTCATTAGGATTATCTATCTATCTGCCTTCAAGGAAATCCAATCCACACAAGCTTATGCACCAACCACCAACGCTAGTGAGGAAGAAACTGAAGAATTCTACTAAAGTCTTCAGTTGGAAATCTATCAAACATGCAATGAACATGCATTGATCATAATTGGTGGTTGAAGTTGAAAACAGAGGAAGGAACAGTAGTTGGAAAATATGAACTCAGTGATAGAAATGAAGCTGGAGATCGAATGACAGAATTTTGCGAGACCCACAACTTGTTCTGAGTAAATACCTTTTTTTTTTTTCAACAGCACAAATGGTGACTGTACACATGATCTTCTATAGGTGGAATACAGATACATCTGTGGGGAGAGACTCTAGAGAATGGTAATATTAGCAGCTAAAAACAGGTCAGACCAGATTGTCTTTGTTACAGGCTAACAATCGTCCCTGTGTAAGTTCAGAATGAAGCTGAAGGAAAATTTAAAAAGTTCACAGGGGCCAAAAATACCATCTTGAGTCTATCCCACCTGGATTTTGAGAACAACTCAAGAAGAGACTTGAATTCTTGAACACTAATGACAGAAGAGCCATGGAGCCGGGGGAGGACCTCAAGTGCATCACTCGTGAAGAAAGCATCAGAGAAGATCAGAGTGGATGTCAGAAGAGACTCTGAAATCTGCTCTTAATCATGGAATAACCATAGCAAGTGAACAAAATGCTGTAAAGATGCTGAATGGAAAATTGATGATGTTACGAGTGCAATTGCCTGATACCCCACGGAGGGATGCATGACAATGATGTACTTATCTGTTTCAATGTGGTTTTTTCCCCTTCCTTTGTTTCTGTTGTCTCTTGTTTCTGTCTCTCATTTTCTGCTGGTTGGTTTGTGGCTGTTGTTGGGGGTAGTCGTCTTAGGGGTTTTGAATCGGTCATCATACGATTGCCAAAGTAAACCTGGGTCATGCATGTCCTAGGGGCAGGCAGCTGGATTATGAACCCCCACTGAACTCTACTCCCAATCCAAGAACAATTAGTTCTGATAACATGGCCCTGCTCGATACTCACCTTCATGAAATGATCGCTGAAGATAAGGGTGCTACGGCAAGGGCTGGTGAGGGAAGCAGATGGTGCCTGGCTATGAACAAGAATAGATGTCTGCGGTCTGAAAGGCTGGTATCCATACAGGCAGCAACTGAGCATGGAGTCCACTCGGTCCGCATGGAAGAAGCACAGCAGCCTGTGTGAATCCAAGACGACAATAACAAAATTCAAATATGACAAAGGGAAGAGCATCCGAGCCTAAGTTGCGAACTCCCAATTTGTAGTGGGCTATGGAGGGCAGAGGGAGGCCAAAACCCATGTGCTGAGGATCTAGCTCGATGTAGCTGCTGGCAGAGCGCCTCGAGATTCTTCTAGGTACACGTATGTCTTGCTTGTTACGTGACAAAAATCCCTTCCCCGTCCTCTTAAATATTCATGGTGGTCTCTTCCTTCTTACCCACTATTTGTATTATTATCTGTATTACTATTATTTTTATCCTTACCACTTCATTTATTTACTTGCTTTTTACCTTTTCTGTTGGGCTTCCCAGTTTTCTAAGCACAGAAGGAACAGAGGCACAGAAGTAGGAACTGATGCAAGGACTTATGGGGGAGGAAGGGGTAGGAGGTAGAAGATTGGGAGGATGAGGGGGTTGGGGGAGAAGGAAGAAGTTCAGGTTGCACTGAAAACATTAGTCAAACACAAGATTCCAGGGATGGATGGAACACGAATTGAAATGCTTCGTCAAGCTAAAGCAGCACAGGTAAGTACTGGTCTATGCCAGGACATCGGAAGCCAGCTACGTAGACAACAGAGTGAAAGAGATCCGTATCTGTGCCCATTTCACAGGCAGCTGACCCACGGGATGCTCAAATTATAGCGCAACATTGACATCACGTGCCAGTAACATGCAGCTGAAGATCATGCAACACAGGTGCAGCAGGACACCGACAGGGATACCACTGCTGCTATCAGATGGATCTGGGCTGTCAGCAGAGAATACCAGACGTGCTCATTTGTGTCTATTGTGTATGCCGCGACATCCAACTGTGTGAATCATAACAAACCGTGACTAACCTTGCGAAAATGAGAATTCCAGAACACTTGATGGTGCTCATGCGGAATCGGTACATGGATCAAGAAACAGTGCCGTGAACAGAAGAAGGGAGTACTGCATGGTGTAAACTCTGGTAAGGTGTGCGTCAGGGCTGTAACCTTTCGCCAGCCTTATTCCATCTGTGTGTGTGGAGCAAATAACCAGAGAAGAATGTGGCATCAGGGTTGGAAGGAGGCTTATTAACCACCTGAGATATGCAGATGATACCACCTGGATTGTAATGCAGTGTAAGACTGTTAGGTAGCCGGAATAGGGACCGGAGGCTGTCCCTCCCACGCCTGCCCAGGCACCTAGAGGAGGTTGGGAAGGAAATCAGGCGAGCACTAAACACCTAAGGGGGCCCCCGTCACTGGTCACTGAGCATGCTCCAATCGAAACCCCCAGCCAGGTGGGAGGTACATCTGGGCGGTCCAAAGTAGGCCCAGGCCCGTGACATCATCCAGGTGGGCTTAACACAGCCAATACGAAGGTCAACCCATACCAACAACCATGCCACCCTAGTCAGAAGCTTGAAATACCCTGGCACTAGAAAGGTGGTTCTCTTTTTACTCTGCTCCCAGTCAGTGGCATGTCGGAGGGGGAGGTCTCTCTCCCCAGTGCAAGCACCCATGCACCCACTCCAGGCCTATCTGGGGCCCACAGCCTCTTTTCTCTCTTTTTTTGGTGGCATCACTGCCCTAGTGGGAGTAGGAGGCCCAGCCTTGTTCCTGGAGAGCTGCTGCTGGATTTGAACCATTGAGCCTGTGGGCCACAGTCCCACATAGAACCACTACTCCACCAGGGCTCAGCCCCCGCCTTTTCTCTTAGGCTCTTTTCCCAGTGCTCTCTCTGGTCTCAGTTCTCCATGTGTGGGTGTTCTGTCCCACGAAGTTGCTGAAATGGCGTGTACCCTTTGAGAACGTAAAACCTGAAACGTCTCCCGTCCTTCAGGAAAACCCACTTGGATTACAAAATGGGCTTCAGCGTGAATTCTTTCTCATGTGAAGCCGAGATGCGAGGTATTACCCACTGGTGAAACCTTGCAGAACCAAACTCACTCCCATGGAATTGATGTCAACACATGTATGCAATGTAAAGAAGATAAATCCTCACTAGGAGAATGTGAAATCCAGTCCTGCATCCAATGGGTCCTAAGAGATGGTTGGGTAGTTGAGGGGTAAATTAAAGAGGCGTGAGACAAGGCTTGCAAGGGCTTACCTCTTCCATGGAGACCAGAACCGGATGACAGTAATAAGCTAATCTGATCGTTGACAAGCAAGCCAGTGTAAGCACATACGTAACAGGAAGGCGTTCCTTTAGAGCCGTGGTTCTCAACCTTGCGAATGCCACGAGCCTTCCATACAGCCCTCATGCTGTGGTGACCCCCAACCATCAAATGATTTTCCTTGCTACTTTATCACCGTCATTTTGCTATTGTGATGAATCAGGCGACCCCTGTGAAAGGGTGGTTTGACCCCCAAAGGGGTTGCGACCCATAGGCTGAGAAGCGTCGCATTAGAGGCATGCAGGCCGGAGATGAAGTAGGGGGTATACATGCAGTGGGAAGGGGAGGTGCTGGAGGCATACATGTGTTAAGAAGGTACCGACATAACACGATGGGCGGGTTCCAGAGCTAAGATGTTGGCCTAACCTGGGCCTTCACTGAGTTGGTTTGACCTGAAGTGTCCCTAAGCTCTGCTCCAGGAGAACAACCGGTGATCCTTATCAGAAGGGAGTGTGCCCTACGTGGGCCGGGAGAGACAATAGGGTCGGATTGCTCTCCAAAACCATAACCTTCAGGCAAGTAGCCTTTAAACAGTTGACCTTCAAGCATATAGAATAGCAACCAAGTGCTTGCAAACACCTTAAGACTGGCATTATTTTAAAAAAAAAAAGATTGGCATTATTTTGGGGGTATATTGTGGGTAATAACTTTTACTTAGGAGAATGTGACTGGAACATACCTCCAAAGGTGAAGGTCTCCCCCCAGGGAAGCCCTGCCCTGCCAGACTCCTTAAAGTGTGAATGGAGAGAATTTGTCCCTATACACTCACAGCCTGGTTCTGTTTCCCACACTAGACTACTAAGTAGTATCATGGAGAAAGGCTGAAGTAGTCAAGGATTTTCTCTTGCTGGAATCCATAATCAATACTTATGGAAGTAGCAGTGAGGAGATCAAAAGATGCTTTGTATAGGTAAATCTTCTGCACAAGACCTTTTTAAAGAATAGATGCTATTTTGAGGACCTGCCCAAGCCAAAGCTTATCTTCCATTGCCTCATCTGCATGTAAAAGTCTGACATCGAGTAAAGAAGACTGAAGAGGAATTGATGCGTTTGAAGGTTGAGAATCACTGATCTAGACGTACCTAACAAGAAGGGTCTAGTGACATACTTCCCAAGGCCACATCGTTAAGATTCTATGGAACACAGTTCTATTCTGACACCACTGGGTCACCATGAGTCAGGCAGGCTTCACTGGTTTATCACTATTCATATTAGTTCTTTACATGTAGACTTTATCCACTGATAGACTTGTTGTATGAAGGAAGTTTTAGTGGGTTTAATAGAAAACCTGCCAGTTAATTTTGGGCAAATTATTTTTCTGAGCCTGTTTCTCCCAACATGAAACTACATGTCTCATAGAACAAATGAGTTATGGTAAAATCATCGACCACTTCTTATTGTTAATCACTTTAATGATGATCACAACCAATTGACAACGCTAGGTCTGCTACTTTCATTTTATCCAAAGGCTGACAGTCACACCGCTGCCAAGTACGCATGGGACGTTAAGATTCAAATATAGTTCTTTCGGATGCCCAGCGTCCAGTGCCTAACGCCTCCTCACTTACCCGCTGTGAAGTTCACACGCCCACCAACACAGTCCGCCCCAGCAGGCATTCAATGGCTAAAGATGTGTAATTTGCAAGTGTGAGCCTCCAGAGTTCGTCCTGGGAGCCGCTCTCTCCTCGGGGCAGGCGTCCCATTCCATTTGGGCCAGTCCAGCCTCGGGGGCCGATGCCCCACGAGCGGGCTGTGCCCTGGGAGGAGCCCGCTCTAGGTTTATTGTGAGCTTACAGTGCTGCGAACAAGGTGCCAGCTGGTGACGGCGACGAGGCCGCGGCGTCGCCCGTCGCGAACCCCCTCCCGCGGGCCCTCCCGCCAGCCTTCGCGGGGCGTCCTTAGCAACGCGCGCGCTCACGCTCCGCCCCGCCCCGACCGGGCGGCGCGGCCAGGGGCGCACGGCGGCGGCCGGCCATTGCGCCTGCGCGGAACCGCAACCGCCCGTAAACTCTCCCCTTCCCCGTTCGTCCCCCCTCCCCTCCCCTCCCCTCTCCTCCTCCTCCTCAGTCTCCTAGAACGAGACACCAACATGGAGCCCGAGGACCTACCTTGGCCCAGCGAGCTGGAGGAGGAGGAGGAGGAGGAGGAGGCGAAGGAGGCGAAGGAAGAGGAGAAGAAGAAGGAGGAGGAGGAGCCGGAGGATGAAGTGGTGGTGGTGGAGGAGGTGGAGGGAGAAGAGCCGGAGTTGGACCGCGACTTTGCCGAAGAGTCCCGGCGGCGGGAGAGCACTGACGAACGGGAGGACGAGGAGGACGAGGAAGCCAAGGCCTGGCTGCAGGCGACCCCCGCCCGCACCGCGCCCCTGTGGCCCCAATACCGGGGGGTCGAGGAGACCTGCGCCGAGGTGAGCGGGCCCGGGCGGAGCGGGGGGCGGGGGGGGGAGGGGGCCGCCGCGGTGGAGTCGCTGGCCGCGCCGGCCC
>PVJH01009808.1:0-77018 GCA_004026705.1 Nesogale talazaci | reverse complement strand
TCCTGATTCAGTTTCTACAATGATACTGGCTTCTTTCTCATTTTTCCCCTTATTTCCTTATTCTACTCCCATTGTCTTAGTCTCATAAGCCTTTGCCCTCAACCTTCTCGTGCACACTCTAGACAGAGTTAACTTGTTCATTTGGTCTGATGTAGTGAATTTTTTAAAGTGCATTGTTCAGTGAGGATTTTTTTTTTTTTACTTTTGGAGACTGTTAAAAGGCAACTTCAAGAGGTCGTTTCGGTTCCACGGTGATAGTCTCTGGAGTTCTTCCAGTCTTAGTTGGTTGGCTAGGTGAGAATTCTTTGAGAATTCGATATTCTATTCTACCTTTTCTCCCCTTTTGTCAGAATTCTCTTATTGTTCTATCAGGAATCAAATATTCAGTGGCAAGCTGAGTACATCCAGATCAGGTCTGAGGGTTGCGGCTTTAAGATGCCCTGAAGTCAGTTCTCGCTCACAGTAGCTCTGCACAACGGAACGAAAGACCATCTTCCAAATGGCTGCTAAGTCTGAACCTCTTGTTGCAGGCACTACATCAGTTCATCTCACGGAAGGGGGGTGGGGGGGAGGGGCGTTTCCGCTTTCTGACTCTCCCTCCACTTAGCAAGTTTTATATTCTTCTCCAGGGACTCAAAGTAGAAGAGAAATTAATTGTTATAGATGTGTGTCTGGAGCCATCCAGCCCTGACATGCTTGACCTTGCTACAGTCACTAGTCTGAACTCTGTTACTGTTTGTTGCCTGAGCTTAGTAGTCTATTATCATTATAACTGTAAACAGTCCTGCCTTTTGAAGCTTAACTTGCAGACTTGCTGACCTTCACTTGTCAGTAACTATATGCTAATCACCTAAGACTAGTAGTCTGTTATCTTTATAACTGTAAACAGCCCTGCTCTTTGAAGCCTGACTTTCAGATGTACTGACTTTCACTTGTTAACATGCTAATTACCTAGGCTTATAGATAAGGTATTTCTGCTTGTCTTGACTTGCATCTTTGTGATTGGTTGCTATAAGTTGCCCGGTTCACTCCTGTATACCCTTATTAGCATACGGACGTCTTTGAGGACCACAGCCCCTTTTGCGCATCATATTTGGCACTCGTCTAGGATTGGCCCCCTGTTGACTTTACCTCATTAGCATGAACTGTGACCTTTACTCCTGACATTGACTATATTTACCCTAAGTTTTGCTCCAATAAACGAGACTTGATCAGAATTCTGTCTTGTCTCCATTTCTCGCGTCTCCTGTCCCCCCAATTCCCGCTCCTCCTTCCAGGAATTGCAAATTATGGACCCGCAGGCCGGGACAGATGTGTGTGTGTGTGTGTGTGTGTGTGTGTGTGTGTCTGAGGGCTATTCATCTGTAGTTCTTTTTATTTGTAATGTCTTTTGTGATAGTGTGGAGAAACAAATTCATAGACATGCATATGTGTATAAGAAAGAGGTTTAAGGATGTTTTGAAAGTGATGATGGCAACAAGTGTGCAAATGTGGTCTGCATATAATTGATGTATGTGTGGATCGTGAGGGGAGTTGTATGAGTCTCCAATAAAATGGTTCATTAAAAAAAAAAAAGGGAGGACTGAGCCCCAGTGGCGTAGTGGTGGTGTGTGGGACTGCGGCCCACTGGGTTGGCAGTTCAAATTCAGCAGCGGCTCTCCAGGAGCAGGACTGGGCCTCCTACTCCCACCAGAGGGCAGTGATGTCCCCTCCCCCCAAAAAAGGGAGAGGGAAGAGGAGCTTATACCAAGGGCTCAAGTAGAAAATATTTGGAAATGAATACGGCAACATGTGTACAAATATGCTTGATAAAAATGATGTATTGAATGTTATTAGAGCTATAAGAGCCCCAGTAAAATCATTCGGGAAAAAAAGAAAGAGACTTATATACAAGAGTCACTGTACATCAAGAAACATCCCAGTCCAGTGCAGTTCAAGGCCATAAATCCGATATTAGCCCATATGTCTGATACCAATCCATAAGTCCTCTTTAGACTCACGAAGCACATGCAATGACACCAGGACTGTCGCAGGCCAGTGGGTGTGGAGTCTTGTGTGTCCAGTGATGGTAGAAGCATCTCAGTGCTGGCAGGGATCTCTGTGTGGCTCCTCCAGTTTCCAGGGCTCAGGGTCTATCAGAGTGCTGCCATGTATCTTGTCAGCTGCAACGTCTCCCAGGGAATGAGCCGAGAGATAGTGTCTCCTGCTCCCAAGAAGGAAGCACCAGATTTCCCAGAATTCTCAGGAGAAGGCTATGCCCCCCACAGAGGTTTCATTGGCTATCTTCAGATTGACAGACTCTCTCTAGGTTGACAGGCTACCCTCCACCCCTCCACTCTTAATTCTCAAACCGACACCAGAGTAGGTGACTGCCACATCTTTGTCTAAACTTCATACCAGGTTGAATTTATAAAACAAATTAGGAAGTGTCCCTTTTATTTTTGTTTGAAAAAACAGAACAAGAACCAAACTCACAGCCATCGCGTTGAAGCTGACTCATAGTGACCCTATCGGGCAGAGAGAACCTGCCCCCATGAGTGTCCAGGCCTCTATATCTTCTTGGAGGCAGGCGGCCTCACCTCTCTCCTCCCATGCCTCTGGTGGGGCTGAGCCACTGACCTTGTGGTAAGCAACCAGGGTAAAACCCACTGCACCACTAGGGGGAGAGGTGGGGGTGGGAGTGGGGAAATCATATCTATAGTCCTTACATTGATTGACAGGTTTAGCATAGTGTCTTTCAAAGTGCCGGTAAGTTTTTCTCCCTAAATAGGCACATTTTAATAGCTTAGGCCTTAGAAGAGATCTTTCTTCATTATCTTTATCAGGCTATGTGGCAGTCATGTGCTTATGTTAATTTTATGATTGAAATGTAGGGGTGGAATCTGGCCTGTTTATCTGGAGATAGCCATTGAGTAGCCAGCGAGGCCTCTATGTGGGCATGGCTTTCTCCTGAAATTTCTGGGAAATCTTGGCGATGTTTCCCTTGTGAAGATGAGAAGCTATCTCCCCAGTTGTCAGGAGTTAGTCTGAGAGATGATGAATCATAGACAAGACAAGGTGGCAGCATCCAAGAAACTGGAGGAGCCGGAGGAAAGGCCACACGGCTTTGCCCTGATGGAGCCAGACCTCTGAAGCTGGAGCAGCATGCTGTTGATGGACCCTGAGGCCTGGAAGCGAGGAGCCAGGGGGAGACCCCTGCCAACGCCGGGATTCTGCACCCACTTACCTGTGCTTTTTGTGAGTCGGAAGGAGAATTTGGGCATATGGGTTAATGTCGGATTTATGACTTTGAGCTGGACTGGGCTGGAATGCTTTCTCAGTGTCCCATTCCTTTTGTATATAAACTCTTTCCTTATATCCATATGCATGTCTATGAAACTTTTTCCTCTAGTCTACCCGGACTAACACAGGTTCTAATGATGAGCCCTCCTAGTGATAAAGCTTTTTTCAGTTCAGGCCAAATTGACTTCAGTCATATCTTACTTTCAGCTTTTATTCCATTCAATACGCTTACTTCATTCATTGTGTTTCATGTTTGATGTACACCCGACATTTTTTGAGTAGGGAGAGGAATCCCCTTCACCTGTCCTATAGTATATCTTAAAAAAAATACTTATTTTCATTTCTCATTCATTTCCTATACCTTGTGTCTGTGTTTCCAGTTTGTCTTCTGTATTACCAAGTTGAAAACGTGTCTGTTCTTAAATCCCTATGTTTATCTCATCTCTTTTCACTATTAATGTCTTGTACTTTCTTCTTACCTTGACTCATTTTCTCATCAAGGCCTTCCCTCTCTTGTTTAATAGAGGCATATCCTTATAGGAACAAAAGTAAATCACTTTCTAATGTTTCCTCTATTTCATAAAAAGCCTTTTCTGCTAAATTACTTGGACACGAACAGTGTTGTTTCTTGTCCTGTAGAATTTCTTCACAGATGTCATATTGATTTTGTTCCACTTATTCATCCTTGAAAGAGGAGAATTAGATGTGGAGCTGGTGCGGGGGAGCAGTGATGATATGTTTATTGTAGTCAGCACTCACAACCTGCCTTCCCGGCACTCGCTGCGCTTCCTGCTGGGGTTGGAGGCTAGATGTGGAGGATAAACACAACCCATGTTCCTTCCAAACATACAAGTTCTCCATGAAAATGCAAAAAGACTCACATAAACCTCACTTTCACTTGACTCCATGGGTTCTGATTTGGCAAGAGAAGAAAGTAAATAGGGGGCGGTTCATGGCTTCTTGTGCATCTTAGAGGCTCCTCCTCCTTTTGTGCCATTCCCCGTCCCCACCCCCAGAGAGTAAATCAAATGCTTGTCCTTTGAGCTCAAAATGAATCTTACATGCTTCTCAAGTTACCAAGGGGCAGGATGGAGTTTATAAAGGGGGGGCTCTATAATCTTTGGGGGCTCTGTATTCGTTCCTTCTGGCTGAGTTCCTAATTCATGCTAAGCTGCTGCCCAGAAGGAAGCCCTGGTCAGGCAGTAGTCAGAGTGCTCGGCTGTGAACAGAAAGATCAGCAGTTCAGCTCCCCCAGCCACTAAGTGGGAGAGAACCAGGGCACCGACTTCTGTAAAGATCACCCTGGCAGCTCCCACTCTGTGTTTTCAGCTGCTAAGAGTCAGATTGGACTCATCAGCTGTGAGGGTGGGCTTGCCCAAAGAGCGACTTTCTTCTTGCCTTTGAAATCTGCTTCCCAGAGACTTGTAATAGCTGCTTCTCTGAGGCAATTTCTCTTTTACTCTGCACATCAAATCGTTCCCCATTGGGTGATTCTGTTCATCCAGCACCTCCCTTCCCATCTGCCCATTAGAAGCCCTGGAGATGGGCTTCCTTCCTCCTTTCTCTCTCTCCATCAACGCCCTTCCTTTCCCTTCCTCCGTTTTCTTTCCAGGTCATTCTCTGGGTCAAAATCCATAGGTGGATTGTGACTTGCTTTGGATTTTTATTGTGGCTCCACCAAAAGTCTTAACCTCGGGCATTATGAACTTGACCTTGAATGCTAAAAACACTGAAACTTTGAGGAGTAAGGAGAGTAAGAATTCATCAGCAGTGAGGGGGGAGGAGAGTGAATGAGGCATTTGCAAACCATTTTCGAAAAATTGCCACATTGATTACAGAGCGAGTTGGTGCTTATAGGCCATTCACCACCTTGGCAGAAAGAGAAGGCTGAGCAGTTGGTCCTTTCAAGGTTATGCGACAGTGCAGAAAAGCAAGTCACATGCAGAGTTCTAGAGATACGGATCTTAGGGGAATGAGACTGCTTGGTTAAACAGCCACCTTCTGTCAGTTCAGAGTGTACAAAGTGCTTGGGCCATCCTTATGAGACTCTCAAGGTTGGTTTCCAGGAGTACATTTAATAATAAGACGCTCTCAAGTCTCAGCGTGTTTTTGAGGTCTCTGGGGAGTGGGTAAATTTTAACATACTCATATACTCTTGTATATGGTGGCGGTCATGTGCTTATGTTAATTTCATGATTGAGATATAGGGGTGGAGCCTAGCCTGTCAATCTGGAGATAGCCATTGAGTAGCCAATGAGGCCTCCATGTGGGCATGGCTTTCTCCAAGACTTCTGGAAAACTCAAGATATTTCCCTCATGGAGAGGAGAAGTTCTCTCCCCAGTTGTTGGGAGTTAGTCTCAGAGACTATGGACTACAGACAAGACAAGATGGCAGCATCCGAGGCACTAGGGGAACTAGAGGAGAAACCACACAGCCTTGCCCTGATGGAACCCGACCACTGAAACTGGAGAAGCTACATGGAGACTCCTGCCAGCACTAAGTTGCTTCTACCACCACTGGATCCTGTTGGTGGACCCTGAGCCCTGGAAGCAAGGAGCCATGGGGAGACCCCTGCCGGTGCCTGGACTCTGCACCTACTGGCCTGTGACTTCATGAGTCAGAAGGAGATTTTATAGACTGATATCGGGCATATGGGCTAATATCGGACTGATGACTTTGAACTGGACTGGGTTGAGATGCTTTCTCAATGTCCCATTCCTCTTGTACATAAACCGTACCCTTATATCCACATGCATGTCTATGAATTTGTTTCTCTAGTCTACCCAGATTAACACAGGATTCCATGCAGTTATATCAACTAGGATCCAACACACACACACACGCACATACACACACACACACACACACACTTTTGAGGGGATGTGGTACAGCATACTCCACAGCACCTGTGAAATAATACAAGACCCTATCTAGTCTTACCTAGCATACTGAAAATGAAGAGTTGAAGCACTTCATGATGAAAATCAGAGACTACAACCTTTAGTATGGTTTATACTTCAACAGCAAGAAAGCAAAAGTCTTCACAACTAGGCCAGTGATCAATATTGTGGTAAACAAAAGAACAAAATAATGTGAAAGATTTCAGTTTACTTGAGTCCACAGTCAACACCTATGGAAACAGCAGTCAAGAAATCAGACAATCTATGTATTGGGTAAATCTGCTTCAAAAGACCTTTTAGATCATGTTAAAAATGAACAACATGATTTTCAGGATCACGGTGCACCTGACCCAAATTATGATATTGTCAATGGTTTCATATGTATGTAAAAACTGGACAATGGTTGGAGAAAGATGGATGGTTTTTGCATTGAGTGACAATCTTGCATGGCCATCCTGGCATATAATTGAATATTCCATGGACTTCCAGAAGAAACAACACATCTGTCTTGGAAGAAGTATGACCAGAATGCTTCTTGCAAATGAGGATGGTGAGATTTATGTACTTTGAACTAGTACCTGGAGAAGGACCTACTGCTAGGTAAAGCAGAGGGTCAGCGAAAAAGATGACTTCGATTAGATGGATGGACGTAGTGGCTGCAATGATGAGTTCAATCAAGCATATCGACGATTGTATGGGACTGGACAGTGTTTCATTCTGTTCAGCATAGGCCTATTAGGAGTTAAAATCGACTTGGCAACAATAGGAGTTGAAATCGACTAACAACAATGATAGTTATTCTTAATTCTGCTGATCTGTAGGAAATCCATCTGGGATTTTGACATGTTCTGTGTATTACCAATGATTGGCAATGTTGCATTTTCTTTCCTTTGTATGCTTTTATAACTATTTTGATGTGGTTTTGGGAAAGTGTGGTCTACTTAGGCTTCCCAACCTCTGGAGCTTTACAATAATAATAATAATAATAATAATAATAATAATTTTTAGAGGTCATATAAGTTGAGGAATCCTCGTGGTGCAGTCTAGTAAGTGTTGCACTGCGAACCACAAGTTTGATGGTTCCAACCCACCAGTCCATCCAAGGGAGTCAGATGAAGCTACCTACTCCTGTAAAGACTTACACCCTTGGAAACCCCACAGAGGGTCACAATGAGTCACAATTGCTTCCATAGCAGTGGCCTATGACAGCATATAGCAGATAGACCCAGTTTTGTTTCATTCATTATTAGCAACAGCTTTCATTTCATCTGCCCAATTAACCTGAAACTTGTAAGCTGGCAGCAGGTTTTGATGTTCTGTCATCCCTGTCAGAATGCCTCTGCTTACAAGTGCTCATGGGATGGTTGACTGGTTTAAAACCCAAACAATGATCTTTTTTGGTTCTTTCTGTTTTCTAGGCTTAGATGTTGATTTGAGATTCCAGGAAGAGTGAGGCCAGAGAAGGTTGACGTCCTCTCCCCCAAAGAATATGTTATTGTCTTCGGTTCTAGTTTCCAAATGAAGTGGCATGCTGATCTGTTGTTTTCCGTGGGGATCTAGAGGCAGATGCAGACAAACCACAGGTGAGGAGGAAGAACTGCTCCGGGTGGCTGCAGTGTTGTAAACAACAGAAGCTATATTAAGAACGGCCTTGCATCTGCAGCGTTTGTTTTGGTCCTGTCACCCACGGGGCCGATTCCTGCAGTGACTTGCCACTGTCAGCTGGGCAGTAACAGGTGTGAATGATTTGTAACTGACCCAAGAGGCAGCATCTGCAAGTTGTGAGGAATTCTTTGGGCATCCTATACCTTGTTGTGTGGCATGGTATCATTGTCGCCCTCCGGCTGACTTTAGAGGGTCCACGAAGTGATGTTAGAGAGGTGTGCGTTAACTCCAAACTGCTTTTCAAAATTTGTTTCCATCCATTTGAGAAAGAAGAAAGTTTCTATTTGGTCTTGCTAGATCTTTCCACAAATGGTTGACTGAACTCCCACTTCTTCCTTTCTAATGGTATTGTTGTTAGCTGATGCCCCGTGGATTCCAACTTATGGTGACCCCATGTGTGCAGGGAAGACTGCTCCACAGGGTTTTCAAGGTGTGGCCATTTGGAAGCTGATTGCCAGGCTTTTCTTCTGCAGCAACTCTGGATGCATTCAAACTATCTGTCTTGGCTTGGCTAGTGTCAAGCACTTAACCGTTTGTACTGCTCGAGGGATCCACTTCTTTTTCTTTTTTTAAGAGAGTGAAATATTTTTTAATGCATGCATTTAAGATTAAAGTAGAGGTAATATGATGAATCCAAATGTGTCCACCCAGCAACTAAAATGTCCATACTCTACACACACACACACACACACACACACACACACACGGACTGGTTTTCCCCCACAGGGGCCCGCCCTTCCCCCCTCCCCACTGATCTTCTGGTATACCTATTCCCATTTGTGTTCCTGTGGAGTTTATCTGGCCTAGATTCCACGTGTCATGAGCTCATTCTCAACAATATGATTTTTTTGTCTGTTTGTTCTGGGTCTTCTAATGCCTGTTACCCAATATCACCAACATCTTATGATCGCATTGGCTGGTATGATTCTTTCATGTGTACTTGTTGCTTCTCTGCTAGATAACTGCTTGTTTGACGTCAAGTCTGTAAGATCCTGGCACTATATCTTTTCATAGCCAGGCACCATCAACTTTCTTCACTACATTTGTTTATGCACCCATTTTGTCTTTAACGATCATGTCATGAGAGTGAGCATCACCGAATGCCAGGTTGTTAGAACAAAATATCCTTGCATTGAGGGAGGGCTTGAGCAGAGACCCAAAGTCGATTCACTTCTTCATTAAATTGTCATATAAATATATGTACCTATGCCAATACCTCTATTTTTACATAACTGCACACCTGTGTTTATACCTCTATCCATAACTTTACTTCCTAGAACTTTCTCCTGTTTTCTTTTACTTTCCTCCTGCCCCACCATCATGCTTGATCTTCTTCTGCCTCTTGGTATTCCTCTCAGTGAGATTGCCATTGCTCCAACACCCCCAGGATTTCTCCATCCTCCTCGTTGTTGCTTTTAATTCCTTAGTCGTTCCCCTGTCTATGACATTGTTTGCTTACCACTCCATTCCCCTGCCTTCTCCTTCCACCAAGTACCTCAGGAACCAATGGCCCCATTATTTTCTCCTCAAGCTTGCTTCCCATGCCTATCTTATATAAGAAGGCAAACCAAGAATAATGAAGACAAAACGAAAACTAAAGATTTAATAAAAAAAGAAAGAAAAATAATAATAACTAGCAACAAAACAAAACTCCAGAGCATAGATCATCCCAGCTCTGTCCTTGGACCTTTAGCTCTGCCCTGGATGGACTCTACTTTCTAATGGAGTGAATATTTCCCCACAATTTCATATTTCTTCTATAGCTATATGGTAAGATAATGGGTTAAACGAACAAGATTAGTATCTCTCAGGTTAAACTAGGAAACAAATGACCGTTCAGGTAACATTCAGAGACGGCAAAAATTGTGAAGGTGGTACATGGAATGAACTTGTGGAAATATGGACCTGCTTCCATATCCAGCTCAACCCTGGTGGTGTAGTGGTTAAAGTGTTTGGCTGCTAACAGTGGTCTGTAGTTGCATCTACCCATTACACCCTGGGAGAAAGATGTGGTAGCCTGCTACTGTAAAGGTTACAAGCTTGCGAAACCTGCGGGGCAGTTCTACTCTGTCCCATGGAGTTGCTATGACTCAGAATCCTCTCCAGAGAAACCATGTGCTTTGCTGTAGTTTCCCCTTGGCTCCTATAATCGAAGCAATGGAGAAGCCTCTTCTGGAAGAGTTCTCCGGACAGTCGAAGAGAGATAGTTGACTAGATGTCTAAGGACAATACAAAGCTGCCCTAAAAGTTACTAGAACTCAGTGAAAATTAGGGCGAACTCATAGAGAATTGCTATCCTTCCTCCAGCTGTTCTTCCACTGATTCCTGCAGGGCAAAGAGAACAGTGACAGAAGAGTGTGGTGTGTGTGCCTGGCCACAGGATATTGTCCGTTGTAATCCAAAGCAACCATATTCCCCAAAGATTAGACTTGTTGTTACCTGGGTTCCTTGCATGGATCCTTACCCTGGAGCACTAAATCTATAAACCTCTGCAGTGGGAAGACTCAGATTACCCCAGATGCTGAATACTTTTGGAAAAAAGATCCTTGTAATGCATCAGTCTTTGGTTTTGTAAATATCTTTCATACAATAGACAGCTTCATTTCTTTCACGAAGGCGATATTTTCTATCTGTTAAGCCTTCTTTGTTTCCTACTTTTGCATTTCAATCACCAGTAATCATCAGTGCTTCTTGATTGCAGCTTTAACCCATTTCAGAAGTTGGCAAAAATCTTCCTTTTGTTCATTTTTCTCATTAGTGGTGCATAAATTGGAATACTACCTATGTTAACCAGTCTTCCTTGTAGGTGTATGGATACCATCCTATCACTGAGATTGTTGTGCTTTAGGAGAGATCTTGAACAGCTCTTTTTGACAAGGAATGGAAGATACCAGTTTTCTATAGTTTGTTATTCCTGGAACATTAGATCAGATAATTGTTGGATTCAACAAGGCCAACACCAGTCCACTTCAATTTGCTAAGGCCTACTATACCAATCTTTATGTGCTCCAGTTCATTTTTCAAAGACTTCCAATTTTACTAGACTCTAAAGTCATATATTGTAGGCCATCAATACTGATGGATGTTTGCAGCTATTTCTTCTAATTTTGAGTCACATCAAACCACAAATGAAGATCCTGAAACCTTTATTCCGTCCATGTCGTTAAGGTCAACCCTGCTTTGAAGGGACAGGTCTTTTCCATTCATATTTTTCCATTCATATTTCCCAAACAGAGGGGTCATCTTCTGTATATCAGGCAGTATTTTTGTTGCTATTCATAAGGTTCCCACTGGCTAATTTTTTTATAGGTGGGCCTCCACTTAGTCTATTTTTGTTTGGAAGTTTCACTACCCATGCACCATGGGTGATTGTCTTTCTTACCTCGTGCTGCTAAAGCAGAAATAGCACAAGTATGTAACAAATAGAAATGAATGCTCTCACAGTCTAGAAGTCTAGAGATCTGAAGTCATGGGATGGCTCTGAGGTAAAGTTCCCCCCCTCCGTTACTTATGTGGGAAGGCCCCTGTTTCCCAGTGCAGGGACCTTGGGTCCAAAGGACACAATTTGCTCTTAGCTCATCTTTCTTATAGTATCGTGGTATTTTTCTCTTTCTCTCAGTACTGTCTTCTCTGTCCATTCATCTCTTGAAGAATAAAAGGTGATGCAGGTCACACCCTAAGAGTGTGTGGTGGCCTGGTTAAGATGTTGTATTTTTCCCTAATTCCTTTATATTGTATCAGGGATGATCACTTCAGCTCACACCATTGGGGATGATTACATCACTCCATAGCTGCCACAGTATATCATGGCCCTGTCAAGTTGACCAAGTCTTAGTCATCTTAGTGACCCTATGGGTATTTAAAGTACTGGTGGCGTAGTTTCCAGCATCATGGCAACATGCAAGCCACCAAGAGATGGGACCTAACAGATAGGTGGAAGTCCTGTTACAGAGAATTTGAAATAAATCAAATTATAATTTATTGATCTATATTCCTGCTTTACATTTTTTGATTTTTAATAAGTAATAGAGTTTTATGATTTAAAATTCAAAAGGGACCAAAGGAATTTCAAAGTTTCTCTTCTAGCTTACTTCCCTCTCTGAGCGTGGCCAGTGTTAGAATCGTGGTGCTTTCCACTGATGTTGAATGCATGCACAAGCATCAAGTGTGTGTGCGGATTTCTCTTTCTTCTCTACCCCATTTCTTCCTCACTGGATATAACCTTGGAAGAGTACTCATACAGCACATATTTTGTGTTTTCTTTAAAAGATGCCTTCTATTCCTTGAACTAATAGATGACAATTGGTTGAACCAGTGGTACCTCTTGTTGTCCTTAATACTGAAAAGAAATTTCAATAAAACTCCTTAAAGGAGGAGTTTTGCACATAGATAATTTTACTTACATTTGTGTCTTTCTGAATATCCACAGGGTCAACTAGTAGATGTGGAATTTTTAAGTCAAAGGGTTAGTGTATGTATTTGTTCTCTAGGACTACCCAAACAAAATACCCCAATCTTGTGTGGCTACAAAAGAAAAAGGAGCTTATTCTTTCACAGTTCTGGAGGTGAGAAGTCTGACATCAACGGGGTGGCAAGGTCATTCTCCCCCCCAGAACCTCTCAGGGAGAAGTCTTCTTTGCCTCTTCCAGCTCTTAGTAGTCCCAGGCGTTCCTTGGCTTTTGTCTTAGTCTTTTGTCTTAATCTGATTGTCTTCCCTCTGTGTTGGTGTCTCTTCTTCTAAGGACACCAAGTCACGTGGCTTGGGGTCACCCTAACTCAGTAGTAGCTTAATTTAATTTGACTATCTCTATAATGCCTTTATTTCCAAATAAGGTCAGAGTACAGGGATTAGGGCTTCAGCATCTCTCTCTCTCTCTTTTTAAAGGAAACAGTTCAATCCATCACAGTGTACCAATAACTATGACTATTATTACCATTTGTGGCAGGCTGGGTTCTCTAGAGGAGAACAACAAATGGTGTGTCTTTGTGCACATGTATGTTGTTGTTTGTTAGGTGCCACGGAGTTGGTTCCAAGTCATTGTGTTCCTACACATAGCAGGAGTTGTGCCATCCTCATAACTCTTCCCACTGTCCCAATGGATCCCATTGTTTTACGCACTGTGTGAATCCAACTCCCCTTCTTGCCTGCCCTCACTGCCCCTCCATGTTACCAACTGTGAAATCCTTTTCCAGGGGCTGCTGTCTCTCGACAACATGTCCAAACTCTTTAAGACGTGGTCTTGCCATCCTTTCTCCAGGGAGCACTCTGCCCATACTTTTCTAAGACAGATGGCTTGGTCCTTTAAGCAGTCCAAGGGACTGTCAGTATTCTTCTCCACATCACAATTCAAATTCATCCATTCTCCTCGTCTTCTTTATTTAATATCCAACTTTCACATGCATGTGATGCAGTAGAGAATAGCATAGCAGGGTCAAACGTACATTAGCCCTCGAGATAACATCCTTGCTTTTCAACTCTCTTTCTATATAGAGAGATTTATTTTTTAAAATGTCTCATATAATCATATAATGACAGAGACTGTCAAGGTCAAGCTGTTGGGTCAAGTGGTAGACTGGAAGCTTCTCTTGACCCATGTGGTAGCAAAGACTAACATTTCCCAGGCAGGCAGCCGACTATTGGCTCACATTTTAAGAACTGAAGGACAGATGACAAGAAGGCCATGCAAGGAAAGTCCTCTTTCAATTGACTAGCTCCTCACATCAGGCCACAAAACGGAGAATAATTCTATAACATTTGTCAAATTAGTGAGATTGCTGATCTAGCCACATTGACACATAAACTTCATCCACACACCACATTGCAGTCCGTAGAAGTTAGATGAATTTGTACATCCATCAGCCTTTCTTCTTTTGTGAGTCAATACTGGGTAGTTTTAAAAAACAACCAGTGTTACAACGATTAAAGGCTTTTTAGGGAAAAATAGCTTTTCTTGATTTTCTACTTAATAGTTGCACTCTAGGCTTAAAAAAAAAAAACTGTATTTGCATTGCTAAGACCTCCAAAGTCAACCTTGCTTAAGCATTAGAAAATGCATGTTATTTGGCTCTTTTAAGTTAGGAAACTTTTCAACCTTCCCACAGCCTGTCACACTGAAGTTGCTGGCTGTCATGTTCTGTATATTCACAGCTCAAGTTCCATGTGTCTCTGAGTTGCTACCCTGCATTCCAGGAAGCCGTAGCTCTCAAAGACTCACAAGGGCAGAAGAAAAGAGCTGTGCATCTGTCAGGCCGATCATTGGTGATTTTGAGTGACAGGAACGCAAACATAACCAGCATCAGAGGGGAAAAATGCAATCTACTGGGTCTTATCACTTGCTACTTGGAAGTTTCGAGCTTGTTTCAGGGACAGTGGGATTCAAGGGTTTAAATGATGTCACCACTTCCCCCACTCCTTCTCCTTCTGTTGCCTCTGTTGAGTTTATTCTTAATAACGTGGCTCTTGGCAGGTTTAGGTCTTTGAAGGTTGTTTGGGTTCAGAATCCTGAAGAACAAATGGTCACTCTTTCATTGTTCATATTAATCCCCAGAAGACTTCTGTCTATATGAGTAACATGACTAATCTTGGGCCTATCACTGCCTCTAAAGTTTGGGACACTTTGATGGACCAACCTTGATTTCCATGAGGGAGGCAGGGGCCATATTACTGAGGGCCACGTCAGTATCATTATTATGAATAGAGAAGACGTTGTCATCAGTTGGCAAATATTTTGGACAGATGAGAAAGTGACTGATACACTTGTAGAAAAAAATCACATAATAATCAGGGTAGCTTGAGGTATGCTTTGAGCCACACATAATGGAGAGAGGTTTTGGGGAGGAATATCAGGAATTTGTTGGCAATATCGTAGCTAACAGTGTGCTAAGTAGTGTAGACATATTAGCTCATTTAATTCTTCCAGCTAGGTTATGAGGTAAATATTATTCCCTTTTTCAAGTGAGGAAATTGACTCACAGAGAGGTTAAAGAAAATTTTCAAGATCAGAGTTATTAGGAGATGCAGCTAGAATTTAATCCCTTATCCTGGGCTCTGAACCAGTATCTTGTATCAATGCACAATACAATGTAAGTGACAATACCCCCAATGGGCTTGTTTGCTCATTAAAGCTGCAGCCTAATGGATATTTTCAAATATGGCCATCTAAAGATCTTCTTAGCTGAGTGGATGCAGAGGGTGATGAGAGACTTGAGTGCCACCTTCAGGTGAATATAAACATTTAGAGTTGAAATAATTTTATAAGCCATCCATTACTTGAACTCTGAACTATGTACTTATTGATTAATACCAAGGAGAAATCGATTCTGACTGAAGAAGGTGACCAGGTGGCCAAAAGACTACTGAAGCTTGAGTGGATTCCTGGTATTCGTAGAAGAATCTATCCATTTGGATTGTAGTGCTGGCGAGGAATATTGAAAATACCATGGGCTGTTAAAAGGACAAACCAATCTGCCTTGGAAGAAGTATGGCCAGAATGTTTGAGACATAGATGGCGAGACTTCATCTTACATACTTTGGACATATTGTCATGGAAAAGAGGAAGGTCCTCAAGTAGATAGGCTGTAGGACACAATGGTTGCAACAATGGGTTCAGGCACAGAACAATGGTGAGAATGGAAGAACCAGTCGATATTTCATTAGGTTGTACATAGGGTCGCTGTGAGTCAGAACTGACTTGATGGCACCCAGCAACAACACCCATAGCAAAAACAACAGCATCAATAGTCTCGACATCACTGCCATTGGCCAATAAGAAAATATTGGAGGGAAGCTGCACAGAGGTACAGGAGGCCTGGGGACTACTATGGATGCAGATGGTATTGGGGGCATTTTGGGGGGTATAGTACAAGTCATGTGTGCTATTTAAAGAAAGTCAGAGATTTCTGTGATGGCTGGTGATGGGTTCTTCTTCTAATGGCAGGATATGAGAGAGGTTGGCAGGTCTGAAGGGAAGGCTTCCTTCCAGATCATAAAGGGAATCACTCATCAAGACAAAAGAACCATACCTCTCAGCCACAGTTTTACTTCTCTGGTCTTTCCCTATGTGCCCACAAAGAAAGCTATCTAAAAAAAATGTAGTTGACACATGGACAAAAATCCATTGATTTCAGGCTCATCTTTATAGAAATTCATATAGGGAAACATTATTTGGGGCCATCTCAGATTTGGAGATGATGATGATGAGTTTTCTGTAAAGACAGTTGTAAAAGGGGATCTTTTCTGCCATTGGATGTTAAATTCTATGCATGGGAGAAATATTCCAGGAAATACAGACAACCACTGAAGGTGGGTTTCATGTCTTCCCATGTTGCAGTGTTAGATGGAGTAAAGAAGCTGCTGATGATAGGAGACACTTGTTGTAAATCGTTTGGGATGAGTCAGTAGCGGAGACTGGCATTCCATGTTGGCTACTACACTTTAGCTGAAGACTGGAGTTGATTATTGTTTCCTTTGAAGATTTTGGCAATATTTCTCATTGTTGTTGTCATTGCTGGTAGGGATCCAAAGGGTTCCCACTCAAAAGGACTCTGTGCACAACAGGAGACATTGCCTGATTTTGTTGTATCCTCACAATTGTTATGTGTGAGTTTTTTTTTTTCTAGCCCTCTATCTGACCAAGCATGCTGTACTTCTTAAGGAACTGATCCTTCATACATGCCCCAAATATCTGGGATGAAATCTTCCCATTCTGCCTTCTAAGAAGCATTTTGGCTGTACTTCTTTGAGGACAAATTTGTCAGTTCTTATAGAAGCCCTCGGTACATTTAATAGGCCTTGCCAACACTATATTTCAAAGGCATCTATTCGTCGCTTGTCTTTTGTGTTTATTGTTAGCTTTCCCATGGAGATGAAGTGATTGCAAATCACATAACTTGGTTCATCACAATTTACATTCTTGTTTTTGTAACACTTTATAAAGATCTTTTGGAGTAGGTATGTCCGATGAAATATTCTCTTTGATTTTGCGACTGCTACTTCTATGAGCGTGGATTGTGCATCCAAGTCAAATAAAACCCTTGGCAGTTTCAATAGTTTCGCCATTTATCATGCTGTTGCTTACAGATCCAGTTGAGAGGATTTTTGTTTTATGCTAGGTATACTCCATATTGAAGCTGTAGTCTTTGATTTGCATCAACAAATATCTCAACACCACGTCACTCTCAGTTGTTTTCTTGTCTGTAGGATTAATAAACCAGGGGGATCCACAAACAAACCGTTTGTGCTCCACCTACTTGAAAGGCTGGTGGTTCTAATCCATCCAGAAGTGCTTTGGAAGAAAGTCCTGGCAATCTCCTTTTTCAGTGCCCATCGGATGTTTTTTCTGTTGTACTAAGGTCGCGATGAGTCAGAAGTGAACAAAGGCCCCTTTGTTCAGCAGCAAGAGTAAGGGCGGATAAGAACACCACCTCTTTACAAAAGCAGAGCACCATAGGGACCACAAGCAGTGTCACGAGATGGGTTCACACAGCCAACCTTTCAACTGTCTGTCAACTTCTTAACCACGGGCTCATTGAAAAACCCAGGGAGCGCCACTTACTCTGACACACATGGCTTTGTCACCAATCCGAATCCACCTCACCTTCACGTTTTCTTCTTTAAAGTGTAGGTGATGGAAGGGCGGCAGGGATGGCAGAGATCTGGCCTAAAGGTAGAAGAGAACCAAGTTGGTGATTCCTTTTGTACTTAGTTCACAAACTCAACAACTTCTTGAGAGTATGATGGCTTAAAAAAAAACTTTCTGTGGAGAATCAGGGGAGGAAGATGTAGGGAATAAATCAGCACCCATTCAGACTTTCTCCTTCCTGCCATTGATCGCAATGCTTGCAAATTAATAACACAAATCCCACTTCCTCCCCGTGTTTCTCATACACATTCCTTTCTGTCCTAGCCACCATGCCTTCTGACCTTGGTTCTTGGCCACTGCTGCCCCTTTGACTCAAAACTCAAAACCCAACTGACTCTCTGCCACCCTGTGCGTCAGGGTAGAAACCTGAGTGTCTGAGACAGGGAATCCTTTTGGGAATAGAAAACCTAGTCTTTCTCTCCAGGCAGCTGGTGGTATCAAACTAACGTTATGGTTGACTGCCCAGCAAATGACCACTGCTCCAGCAGGCAGCCTTTTCCTTCCACTCAAAGGCTTAATTACTGGCTTAATTATGGGGCCTCCCTGCGATTGTTGGTCACCTTGCAGATCTCTTTAGGTGTCAGGTTCAAACTATACCCATCGGGGATGAGGTCCCAAAGTCTCAGTGGTTCCACCAGTCTCTATATGACTAGTAAGTGCTTTTCTCTCTTTTAAAAACTGGTCTTGGGGTCTGTTCTCTCGCAGCCGGACCTTCTCACGTGACCCCAAGCAGAGTTGTTGGTAGTGAGAATTAGTCGCCATCCGTTCTTTTGGTCTCTTCGTCCGTAGCTTGGTTTGTGGGGAGTTCCACCTTCTCGTATCGGATCTCCAGGACCCGGTATCGAGTGGATGGCAGTGGGAGTTTGGGGGTTCGTCTTACTCCAGTGGACTAACTTGTTTCTGCGCGGGCCTTCGCGGTGCGCTCCGGGCTGTAGGTGTTTTTCTGCCCACGTGGTGGCACTAACGGTTTACCAAACCTCCGCCGGGCTAACCTCAACCAGCCTCGCGCGGAAACTGCCGGATTGGAGGGGAATGAGCTGCAGCTGACGTTTAGAGCAATTAATAACGCATTAGAAAATTTACTAACAGGGATAATCCACATTGAGTTAATTAGAAAGCAATTTCGACGCTGGGGACGTGGGAGAGAAAGGAGTGTGCGGGGATGCTGCACACTCTGCCCGCCACGATCGTGACAAATTCCTCTTCGCACCCCCAACCCCGGTTCCTTCCCGGCTCCCAGAGACAGGGTGGGGTCGGAGGCGGTAAGAGAGGGATGTTCCCTCTTCAGTGCAATGGAAAGAACCTTGTCCCGGGACCCCGGAGACCAGGCTCTTACTACCATCTGGGTCATCCATTTCCTCCTGTGACATTGAACACTCCACTCTGCCCTTCAGGGGCTGTTTCTCATCTCTCGGATGCACCCCCTGGACCAGCTTTCCCCAAAGTTCTCTGGAAGCTCTGCCTTTCGATGGGGTGATGGTAGAAGACCAACGCAGTGCCGGCTGGAGCTGTATGGACGCGCACGTGCACGATGGATGTCATCTCAGTGTCAGGGCGCCAGCAGCCCAGCGTCAAAGTCAGTGTTCACGTTCTCAGACCGTCTCTGAGAGTATATCAGCCACTGGAACGTATGGCTGTCTGGAAAGAAATTGAATTTGAAAAGATCTCTTTAAAGGGCCCGCTGGGGGTCAGGGGGGTTACGTGTCTGGAGGGTTTGGGGCCAGGCAGGTGAAAGGAAGCGCCCTCCCTCAGAGAGCGCGTGCCCAGGGGTGCCCAGCGGAGCTGTGGGCACTTCCAGGGCGCACCATAGCCCATCGCTCCGCGGGAAGCCCTGTGCCCAAGGCTGGAACCTGGCGTGGAAATGCCCTGGCGTGCTTTGCCCTTTCCTCTTGCTCAAATTGGCTCGGCCCTGCCGGGGCAGGCAGTGTTTGGTTTCTTATACGCTCAGCGCAGCCTGGAATCCCAAGCGGCTCTGCTCGTGGAGCCAAAGTGGGCTTGTCACGTGGAAAAGGGCTAGTCTGTGGTGTTTTCTTCCGTTAGATGTCATCTAGTTGATTTTCAAGTTCTTGTGAGCAGGTTATCTTTAGAGGATGGGGGAGACAGCCAGGTTTTTCTCTCGCGGAGCATTTGGGGTGGCTTTGAATACCATTAACAGGCAAGTGCTAGGGATATTGCTGTTGCTGTTGAGTCAATTCCGGCGTGGGGTGAGTCCACGGTGCAGACTCCAAGTGCTCCTTGGGGTGTTCTAGGCTGTGCTCATGGTTAGGAGGCAATTTTGCAGCCCTCTTTTGTGGTGACCCTGCCAGTGGCTTGAGAACTCAAGTGATAAGAACAAGGGGGAGTGGCAAGGAGCCTTTTTAAGCCCCCCCCCCCCCCCCCCCCCCCCCCAGCCGAGTGGGTACAGGTCTCAGCTGTCCCAGGGTACAGGCGTGATAAGCAGCAATGCGATTTCCACAGGATGGGAGGAAAGGACTGTGGAAATCCTGGCAATTCTGTCCCGGAAGAAATGAATGCGAGCGAATCCAGATGTTTATTAACAACCCAGTGTGCAGCGGTCAGAGTCTGCACGCACCCTGTGTTTTATGTCATCCAGCTTTATGAAAGGGTTGCTGCATGAGGAAGGTTGAGAACCCCCGGACAAAGGCCCTGGTACATATTCTTTGATGACTCTCTGTCAACAGAGAAAAATCAGAAAGTATTTCCTCTATGAGTTTTTGAGCTCAGAGACACTTTGGAATTCTGGTGTGGGACTGGAGGGTCACTAACCATCCCTGCTTGCCTTGGGCTTTCCTTGCTAAACCCTAGGGCAGTGGTTTTTAACCGTCCTAATTCCGAGACCCTTTAATACAGTTTCTCAAGTGGTGGTGACTGCTCCCCCCAACCATAAAATTATTTCTGTTGCTACTTCATCACTGTCATTTTGCTATTGTTATGAATCAGGCGACCCTTGTAAAAGGGTCTTTAGACTCCCAAAGGCCGTGCGACCCACAGATGAGAACCCCTGCCTTACAGTGCCAGAATTCATTGTACCAGGTCGAGCCCATTCCAGCATGGCCAAGGAAGTGAAATCTGAATAGATGTGAGCTTTTAAAATTTTGGTGAAATGGAACAATAGCCAGATTAGGAAAATTACAGGTGGAAGCACTGGACTGGGGACTTGAAAGAGGCGGACGGGCCCTTTCAGGAGTCTAATGCATGTTGATTGGCCTACTGGGAGGCCCTAGAGAGTGACTCTCATCCAAAGCAGTGCGGGTAGCTGGTATCTTAGAGTAGGATCCATTGTTTCTGCCTCTACCATTCGAGAGATTTGATTGCTATGGAACACACCACTCTTCCTTTGTAACACGTGTCAATCTGTAATCTTTTCCTTTCTGGTTATTGTGCTGGTTTACCTACAGGTTGGAAGTGTGGGCAGGTTCTGGTTTCCTATGTTGGTCAGAACTGAACTGAGGGGAACAGGCTTGAATGCCCGCAAAGGCCCAGTCAAACCTGGAAGGCTAGGCATCCAAGTTTCACTTCATATCCATCAAAGCCTGATCCAGAGAAGCTTGAACATGTTACTTTGTTCCTTCCAATCCTGTAAGCTATTATTCAACGTGTAGCAAGTGTATCTGATCCTCTGGTTCTCCCTGTGAGGCACATGCAGTTGCAAAGTTTTGGAAAGGCAAGGCGAGGTGGGGGCGCGTAAGCCACATTATGACTGTTCTCTACTTAGCCCCACAGTATGAAGAGGAAATTAAGCCTCAGAAGCACACTTCCTGGAGGGCACTCTCTCCCCGATATCCTCAGCTCCCACCTGTCCAATCTTACTTTCTATTTTTATAGGAACAGAAGGCTCTATCCCCTAGGGCATCAACACACTGAAGTTCCTAGAAGCCGCAGGCCTGTTTCCCCTCTCTCATAATAGTACTGAAGTGGTTTCTGCCCTGTCTGTAGCTCACTGAGCACAAGCTATGTCCCCAGGGCTGTTGTGTGGCTGGAGGGGTCTAAGCTCCCAACGGGGGACCTAAGAGGAGGGTTTAATGAGAGCAGCACTGTACGGGCAACTCCTTGCACCTGCCTCCTGGACAGTTTTTGCGGAGAATCAAAGACAAGAACTTCCTCAAATATTAGTTGACAAGAGAGGTGAGGTGGGGATAGAGCTGGCATAAGAAGTCTAAAGGGGATTTGGGACAGAGACTCTGTGAGGTAGCATGAACAGAAATTCATTTAGTGCCTTGGTCCCCAAACAAGTGGTTCGAATCCCTGGTGGCACTATTGATCCCTGGTCTCCGTGTGTAACCTAATGAGTCAGACTCTCTAGGGCGAGTCTCCACATCCCCAGGGCTCCAATGACCCCCCAGATTTGGGAACGTAGGGTTTGGAATTCACCTCACACCATTACTCCCAGATGCCTCTCTAGGTTCTTAACAGTGGTACCGTGGCGTGGTGAAGAATACAGATGTTATGCATTCAATTGCATTCTCCACACTCTGCCTGAGCTTCCCCCGCCCTCCCCCAAATATGTAGGAATCCTAACCCCTATGCCCATGGATTTAATTCTGTTTGGAAATACAGCTTTCTTTGTAACATTAATTAGATCAGACCAGAGCAGAGTAGGTCTAGACTGCATCACTCCAGAGTAATAGGAAAAGCCTGTCAGCGATAGAGATATTCAAACACAAGGGGGAGACAGATGCCACGTGAGGACTGTCTTGAGCCAAAGAACCAAGGATCTTGGGGAATCCCAGCCAGGAAGAAATTCACGCAGCAGCGTCTCTGGTTCCGACTTTTAGCCTGCAAAACTGTGACAGAATAAATGCCCGCTCTTCAAAGAGGCTCATTGGTGGTATTTCTACTGGAGCCACATCAGGAAATGAAGATGGTGGGCTTTGGAATCCCACCTCCCCTCCACCATTGAGCAGCTGTATGGCCTTGGGCAGATCATTCTATTTCCCTCCGTTTCTGTTGTCTCGATAAATGAGAGATCATTTATCAATTGCGTCTGAATCTTGTGCGAATTAAATGGAATGTGAAACACTTTGAGGCCTAGCTCGTAGCTGTCAATACCCAGGGAGCAATGTCTTCAATTAGAGCTTGTAGATGAGATGGATGCTCAGAAATGATAAGCAATTTATCAAAGATCAGAGCCAAGATTTGCATCTATTGATTTTGTATGTAGTGATGTGTAAGCCGAGGGATGTTGCAAAGGGCACCAATCCTCTATGACTAAGAATTGATCAGGTAGGAGGGCTGTGGAGCGGTTCACACCCCGTTTGAAATAATAAGGAAAATAATAATAGTAGTGGTATAGTTCATATTAGGTGAGCATTTCCTTGGGACCCAGTGGTGTTCACAGTTTTTTCTCTCATCTCTCTTGACATATGAGAATGGATGCATTTTAATTAGGGTATCTGTGAAGGATAGTGAAAGTATCAAAGACTGCCAGAAGAACAAATATCTGTCTTGGAAGAAGTACAGCCACCATGCTCCTTAGAAACAAGGATGGTGCGTCTTTATCTCTTGTAGTTCGGACATGTTGTCTTCTTTCCGCATCTCCTTTCTCTGTCCTTGGAAAAAGGCTTCATACTGGGGGAAGTGAAGAGTAAAGAGGAAGAGCGCCCCCCCCCCCCCCCCCCCGCCCAAGGTGGATTGACTCAGTGGCCGCAGTAATGGACTCAAAGCTAACAATTGTGAGCATGAGCCAGGACCAGGCAGGGGTCTCTTCTATTTATTCTATTCTGTTTACATTGCCAGAGTCGGACCGGACTCCCCCCTCTCTAATGACGACAGCAACATCTCTCACGGCAACACTTCACTGACTCTTGTCCTCATCATTTTACCAAGGAGGGCACAGAGGCACAGAGCCGTAGAGGTCTGGGGAGAAGTGATTTCAAACTGGCGGCTTTGGTGATGCTTCAGTACCCCCTCAGCCTGGTCCTCCCCACGATCTCACCCTACCCCCCTCCAGCTTCCTGAAGTGCCAGGTGCCAGCTGGAGCTGAGACTCCTGGCCTATGATTGGCTGCCATCATTTGTGGTTAGCCCCGTGGTGGTGGTGGAGGCTGGGAAGGACAGTGGAGGCTGAGAAACAATGCGGGACTCTGCTCTGAAGGGCACGAGAGTGAGACGGGAGTGCAGGACACACTGAGTTCTGGTTGGCATCTAATAACGTGAGCCAAATCATAGACATCCCCAAACAGTGACCAGGCAGCCTGCTGAGCAAGGTAACCCTCCTTCTTGTTATGCCTTGAGCCATGCTCTTTATTACGCGCCTCTGCTTCCAAATCAGAAATCCTTGGGCTTTTTTCCTTGCAGAGGGTGAGGGGGAAGGGTATCAATCTAATTTTTCCTGTGTCTGAAAATGGGAAAGAAGCGAGAAGTCTAATGGGGGGAGACACGGGAAGTGGTGGAGAAGATACTGAAGGTTCACATTGGGGAATGGATGGGTAGGCATCGAAAGGTGCACTTCTTTGATTTTCATTTTCATGAAATGTTTTAAGCAAGTGATATTCACATGCAAACACTTGCTCTTTTAACATGTTAGAAACATGCACAATGTGGTGATGTTAATTGTGCTCACCAAGGAGAACATCTGGTGATTTGGCAAGAGATATTGGTGATGGCTGTGGATAAAACCAATGTAACGGTGTTATTGAATGCAGAGAGGCTTTGCTATCTGTATGTTTTACAACAATAATTTAAATAATAGTGTTGCATGAAAGAATGAGTAAATGAATCTGCAGGGGTGGGGTGGGGTGGTGGTGGTGGTGGTGGTGGTGGTGGTGAAGCTCTCAGAAAGAAATGCTGAACCACTGAGGTAATAAAAATAATAAAAAGGAAACATTCGAAGGGTGGGCACTGCTCTGTAGTTCTCCAGACATTGCCTGGTGTTGCCAGGAATTTCCTGAGCTCAACTGGACTCAGTAGGAGACTAGTTATTTTCCAAATCTGACCCGTGCACCATTCCGTTTCCCTAGGATGCTTGTTAAGAGATGGAGACTTCTGGCCTCCAACCCTGGCAAATGGACACAGGCCCTCAGTGACTTGATGGTGCTTGTGCTGACTTGGAACCAGCTCCAAAGTGGGTCTGCTAGATCGTAATTTTTCAGAGTTGCTACCAGGGAGGTCTTGGTTTGAGGTTAGGATCCTGAAACGGGATTCTGGGACAGGGCTTGTGGCACTTGCTCTCCTTCTGCAGTGATGCAAGCAAGAATAGTCTGGAGGAAGGGCAAGAATTTTAGGAGTACTTGATGGCATTGCTGTTCTTGAGGGAACCAGTGCATCAGTTCCAGCTCCTAGCCAGCTATGGCCCTCTGCACCACAGAAGGACACTTGGCCCAGTCCCGCACCATCCTCACAGAACAAGAACCTCCTGACCCTTATGCTTGACCCACTGTTGCCGCCACTGTGTTGATCCAGATTGTCAGGGACCTTCCTCCTTTTCGTTGCCCCTCTGCTTTGTCAAGCATGATGTCTTTCTGCAGGTGCTGGCTTCTCCCGACATGTCCAAAGGATGTAGGGCCAAGTCT
Organism: Nesogale talazaci; assembly: GCA_004026705.1. Taxonomy (NCBI): domain Eukaryota; kingdom Metazoa; phylum Chordata; class Mammalia; order Afrosoricida; family Tenrecidae; genus Nesogale; species Nesogale talazaci. The sequence goes on along the minus strand of PVJH01009808.1, from coordinate 52,019 downwards.
CACCAGAGGGGGCAATCGTCTTTGTGGAAGGAGTGGGTGAGGAAGGCTCATGCATGGGGGCGTCGTGGTCATTTGGAAATTGTGGACATGACGTTGGTGATCCTGAGAGGGGAGTTGGTAGACAGAGTACAGAGTTGCATCAGCAATGTGTCGGCTGAAGGTTGCCTTGGGAGTGGAGGGCTGATGTGACCTAGCTTCCTGGAATAGCTAATGAGGGCACTGCCCACACCCTGCAACTGTAGCCCAGCCCAACCCATCTTCAACTGATCTGCGCCCTATGATGGCGGGAGAATGATGAGAGTTGGGCATTCAGTGATTCCTGGGGTTAGGGCTGGGGCAGCATAGGCTGCCCTTAACTACCTTACATTCTGAGGCCAGTTTGCTGGTAGGACCTTTGGTTAAAGAGGGGGGAGGAAGCATTTGCAAAATTTCTTAGCGTGAAGACAACGAGTACAGAATAACGTTCTCATACTCCGGGTTTCTTGCTGTCTAAACCATGGTCATTGCAGTCTGTTCCACTCCACCTCCTGCAGACCCTGCCGGGCAGAGTAGAGTGGTTGCAAGTGTTTCCAAGACTGTAACCTTTGTGGATGCAGATGATCATGTTTTTCTCCTAAGAAGCAACTGGGCACGTAACCCCTGTGCCACCAGGGCTCGTTGCATACTGACAACAGATCTGTGTGGTGTCACGGTGACACCGTGGGCTATGACAGACTGCAAAGTGGCCTGTTTGAAACTGCCAGCCCCTCCATGGAAGACAGACGAGGCTTTCTGCTCTTGTGAAGAGTCACAGTGTCAGAAACCCACGGGGCAGTCCTAGCCTGTCCTCGGGGTCTCTGTAGGTTGGAAGAGACGTGATGGCAGTGTGGATTTGGGCTTCTATGTATTTACCAAAAAGAAAATGCCAAGGATGGTGGTAAAATGTGAGACTGAGCCAGGCATTCATGAAAGAAGTGTATACATAACAATATAGTCATTCCAAAATGAATTCAGCACAATGTTTAAGCAGTAATAAGTTCATGGTGACAAGTTCAAATGACAGAAACATGAATAAGATGGAAAATGACATATAGGAGTGACAGGTCTGTCCTTCAGAGATGAAGCATTGTTAAGATTCTAGCATGGACTTTTCAGGATTTCTGTACTTTGAAGAAAACACAAATATAAACATAACTATGTAAATGAGGGTCTGTTACACCTGCTATTGTTGCATTCTCTATTTTTTTTAAATGTAGGCATCTTCCATATCATCATTGCATACAGAAATGACACAAATGTATCCATGCATATTGAAAACAATATAACACATATAGAAAATGAAAACTTAAAGAACTTTGTTTTCTCATCATTTATCGACTGCAGTTTATTTAATCATATCCTGTTGGTGTTTGTTTCTATTGTTTCTTGTCTTTTCAAGCTAACAAAAGCCTTTAAAACAATTTTCTCCCTCTTTCTTTTGCTTTCTCCATATTAAGGTCTCTCTGCCAGAATGTTTCTGTACAACAGCTTCCAAAAAGCAGATTCATAGCACCAAGGATAATATATATTTATACTTTTGATAGACAATGCTAAACTACTCTTTCAAATATTATACTAATTTACACTTGTTACTTAATTAGTGAGTTACTTTATGCTAAGTAACAGCAATCTTTTAAAAAATCTTTGCTCGACTCTTAGGTTAGAAAAGTTCTTCCATTAGGTACATTTCTTAGAAGTTTTATCTTTTTATAAAAGCAATTGCATATTCATTTCAGGTAAGGATAAAGAGGTAACTTCTCTGTAACTTCCTTAGGCAATCATCTTGGTGCACCCCTCTATAGGCCTTTGAAAAGAAGAACAAAAACAAGAGCATCCCTTCCACCTCTGTGGCTTCTAGCTTGGATGGACTTCTGGGATTTGAACTGGAAAACCATCTAATAAATAAACGAGTCTGGGTGCTAGTAGTGAAAATCTACTTAGTGATGGCGTTCTTTATATGGGGATATTTGTAATTACCCAGGGCCTCCAGGAAATACTATACCAAAAGTCAATGAATGGGCTTATATTCTAATAGAATGTGAGGTACCTTTTCAGACCAGCGGAGGGCTGGGAAGGTGTGGGTGGGTGGGACGAGTTCTAGGTATCCTTTTAACATGCCTCATGGTTGAGCGACTTACTGTGTTGGTTCAGTGTTTCTTTTGGCTAGTGCTAGAGATAACACAACTTTATGATACACAACTTTATGAAAGCCTCAAAATATTACACTGCAGTGTCAGAGAACAAGTGTTATCCAACAAGACTTGATAGACCAAAAAGGTGAAAAGATTGTGACAGGGGCATTTGGCGTGAGTTCAAGTCAACAAGAAAAAGAAGGCATAGCTAGGAAAGCCTAATCCTTGTGAACACATGGAATTAAAAAACACGACTAGGGGGAACTTTGGGGCATTTGTTGGTCTACACTTGAAACCCTTTTGTGCTGAATGAGACTTTCAAAATGATTTCAAGCTGCATAATCCCAGAATAGGGAACAGATTGGAACTGTGTAACTTCAGAGTAGAGGGGAATTTGGAGTCGTGTAGTCTGGAATAAGGACCAGTCAACTTCAATTTTACTTTTAGTGAAGTCTTAGAAATTTGCTTTTAATTTTTATGGAAAAGCATCCATTCCTGAAGCACAATGCATGAAAGATGGAACAGCATAGCTTAAAGAGGTAGATGACTAAAAAAGAAACCTTGTCAGCAGGGTGTGGACTAGCCTTGACTTGACGCGTCATTCCCACATGTGTTTATTTGAAGGGGTATAAAAAAAGAGAAAAAAAATCTCGTCAATTTAGTTAGCGAACTCATTGAGGGGAAAGGCAGTGGCATAATTGGTGGCTCAAAAGAATTGACCCAGGGCAGTTTGAGAGAGTTGGATGAAAATACAGATGTTCTTTTTTTAGGTGTGATATAAAGAATATGGGATAGACCAGCCTGCTTGGAACTAGAGAGTAATTAAACAGCATTTTCAGACTAAAAACAAAATTTAAAAACTTACTATTGATGTCTAGACCACAACTCAGATGAAGAGAGTTTCTGGATGGTTGCTTTATATAAGTCTTGGGTGGTGACACAGCACACTGCTACTGTTTAACTCCACCCACATCCTCCTCTTCTAAGCTAGAGAACTGATGACTGTTGGCCTGTAGTCACCTCCAGATGACCTCTGCTAGTTTCATCGAAAAACCTTTGAATTCTTCTGTTAGCGTATGTGCACCATCATGGTTTCTTGTAGATTTAGAGGATTCTAGAGTGTGGTAGACACAGACTTATAATTTACAGCAGCGTTCACTAATTAAAATTGTAAGCATAATTACTATTCATGATACTTATTATTAGCTTGCATTCATAAAGCTCAAAATTCATTTCACCCTTTCGAGTAGTGAGTAATTCGGTTCTTTGGTCTATAGTTTTATCAGCCCTTTTACTATCCATTTGGAAGAAACAAACAACCAACTTCCTGCAAGACTGCTTTAAGAAGCTGTAAATATATTGTCCAGCTAGTGAAATGAGGCATGTACAGTCTGGAAAAAGATGACTTTTCTTTGGCTTTACTAGCCAGTCTGTTCATGCATTTACACAAGTCACTACTGGGCACCTAATGTGTGCTAGCAACCTTAGGGAGACAAAGATGAATCCTTCTTTAAAGATTTTATCATCAAAGACCTTAAGGTTTTAGAAAGGAAATCTCTCTCAATCTCTGCTTCTCTCTCTCTCTCTCTCTCTCTCTCTCTCTCTCTCTCTCTCCCTCCCTCACACACACACACACACACACACAAATACATAACCACAGTGGTGAATGTAAGATTCCTTATAACTCTGATATAAGGTATGAAAGACCAAAAGCTCTGTAAAAGCAAAATAGGAATGGTTTCTGCTGTGTGATCAACAATGCCTTAAAGCAGAAGGGTTGATAACTAGGTGATCGTATTAATGAGAGACTACTTCAATACATTTGTTTTTATTATTTCTAAGATATACCAGTGGGGAATTAATTAGGGAGGTGAGCAGGGAAGATTCCCTCTCACAAGCACTCTGATTTCTTTCCCCCTAATCAGATTCGTTTTTATCATCTCCAGGTCCCTCAGCTGGCATGGCTGTCTCTCTGGGCCTCAGCTCTGTCCCCGAGGAGATCCAGCACCCACAGATGAAGTTTTCGGAATGGAAGTTTAAGCTCTTCAGGGTGAGATCTTTTGAAAAGGCACCTGAAAAAGCTCAATCAGAGAAGGAGGAGTCCTCAGAGGGACGACCCTCGCTGGAGCAATCTCCAACAGTTCTAGACAAGCCTGAGGCTCAGAAGCCACTCCTGACCACATCAACCCCGAAGCCCCACCCCAAGTTTCTGAAGAACTCTGGTGGCCATGGGAAAGCAAGGGACAAAACCACCCACCAGACCAGCCTTCAACATCTCTGCCGCATCTGTGGCAGTGCCTTTAAAGCGGTCGGGCACAACAGGAGATATCCAGTCCACGGGCCCGTGGATGGCAAAACCCAGGACCTTTTGCGAAAGAAAGAGAAGAGAGTCACTTCCTGGCCAGACCTCATTGCCAAGGTTTTCCGGGTGGATGTGAAGGCGGATGCCGACTCCATCCATCCCACTGAGTTCTGCCATAGCTGCTGGAGACTCATGTACAGGAAGCTTAGCCATGCTCCATGTGACGGGACCATCTCCAGGCCTGCCACCGTGGAGTGGCACCCCCACACACCAGGCTGTGACATCTGCCGGGTTGCCCGTCTGGGACTCAAGAGAAAGACTCTTCAGCCCAACCGGCCGCTCAGCAAAAAGCTCAACATGATGACCAAGCGGGGAAAGCGAGCCTGCCAGTGCCAGAGAAGAGCTCAGGCAAGGGTGCCTACCAAGGACGTCCTGAAGAAGACTGCCAACTGCAGTGGGATCCACTTGAGCCCCAAGCTCCTCGCCGTGGACTACCCCGTGCACTTTGTGAAGTCCTTCTCCTGCCAGATCTGTGAGCACCTCCTGGCGGACCCTGTGGAAACCAACTGTCAGCATGTGTTTTGCAGGATCTGCATTCTCAGATGCCTCAAGGTCATGGGCAGCCACTGCCCTTCGTGCAGATATCCTTGCTTCCCCACTGACCTGGAGAGTCCGGTGAAGTCCTTTGTGAGCGTCTTAAACTCCCTGCTGGTGAAATGTCCAGCACAAGACTGCAGCGAGGAGGTCATCCTGGAGAAGTACAACCATCATGTGGCAAGCCACAAGGACTCCAAAGAGACCCTTGTGCATATTAATAAAGGGGGCCGGCCCCGCCAGCATCTCCTGTCTCTGACCCGCAGAGCTCAGAAGCACCGTCTGAGGGAACTCAAGCTTCAGGTCAAGGCGTTTGCTGACAAAGAGGAAGGTGGGGACGTGAAGTCTGTGTGCTTGACCTTGTTCCTGCTGGCCCTGAGGGCGAGGAATGAGCACCGGCAAGCGGATGAGCTGGAGGCCCTCATGCAGGGCCGAGGCTCTGGCCTGCAGCCAGCCGTCTGCTTGGCCATCCGCGTCAACACCTTTCTCAGCTGCAGCCAGTACCACAAGATGTACAGGACTGTGAAAGCCATCACAGGGAGGCAGATTTTTCAGCCTCTGCATGCCCTGCGGAATGCCGAGAAGGCCCTGCTGCCCGGCTATCACCCCTTCGAGTGGCAACCACCCCTGAAGAACGTGTCCTCCAGCACGGACGTGGGCATTCTGGATGGGCTGTCCGGACTGTCCTCCTCTGTGGACGATTACCCGGTGGACACGATCGCCAAGAGGTTCCGCTACGACTCGGCTTTGGTGTCGGCTCTAATGGACATGGAAGAAGACATTTTGGAAGGCATGCGAGCTCAAGACCTGGGCGACTACCTGAGTGGCCCCTTCACCGTGGTGGTGAAGGAGTCTTGCGATGGCATGGGAGACGTGAGCGAGAAGCACGGGAGTGGGCCGGCTGTTCCGGAAAAGGCGGTGCGTTTCTCGTTCACCATCATGAACATTACTTTAGCGCAGGGCCCGCGGAACGTCAAGGTGTTCGAGGAAGCGAAGCCGAACTCGGAACTGTGCTGCAAGCCCTTGTGCCTGATGCTGGCCGACGAGTCCGACCACGAGACCCTGACCGCCATCCTGAGCCCTCTCATCGCCGAGAGGGAGGCCATGAAGGACAGCGCCTTGATGCTCGAGATGGGAGGCATCTCCAGGACCTTCAAGTTCATCTTTCGGGGCACTGGCTACGATGAAAAACTCGTCCGGGAGGTGGAAGGCCTCGAAGCTTCCGGCTCCGTCTACATCTGTACCCTGTGTGACGCCACCCGCCTGGAGGCCGCTCAGAATCTGGTTCTCCATTCCATCACCAGAAGCCACGCCGAGAACCTGGAGCGCTACGAGGTCTGGCGTTCGAATCCCTACCACGAGTCGGTGGAGGAGCTGCGCGATCGGGTGAAGGGCGTCTCGGCCAAACCGTTCATTGAGACGGTGCCTTCCATCGACGCCCTGCACTGCGACATTGGCAACGCCGCCGAGTTCTACAAAATCTTCCAGCTGGAAATCGGCGAGGTGTACAAGAACCCCGACGCTTCCAAAGAAGAGAGGAAGCGGTGGCAGGCCACTCTGGACAAACATCTCCGCAAGAAGATGAACCTGAAGCCCATCATGAGAATGAACGGTAACTTCGCCCGCAAGTTGATGACCCAAGAGACGGTGGAAGCCGTGTGCGAGCTCATTCCCTCCGAGGAGCGGCACGAGGCCCTGCGCGAACTCATGGCGCTCTACCTGCAGATGAAGCCCGTGTGGCGGTCCTCGTGCCCCGCGCAAGAGTGCCCGGAGTCGCTGTGCCAGTACAGTTTCAACTCACAGCGCTTTGCCGAGCTCCTCTCGACCAAGTTCAAGTATCGCTATGAGGGCAAGATCACCAACTACTTTCACAAAACGCTGGCCCACGTCCCCGAAATCATCGAGAGGGACGGCTCCATCGGGGCGTGGGCCAGCGAAGGCAACGAGTCCGGCAACAAACTCTTCCGCCGCTTTCGGAAGATGAATGCCCGGCAGTCCAAGTGCTACGAGCTGGAAGACGTGCTGAAGCACCACTGGCTGTACACCTCCAAATTCCTCCAGAAGTTCATGGATGCTCACAAGGCGTTGAAACACGCCGGGCTTACCCTGAACTCGCAGGTCACGATGGCAGGGGACCCCCTAGGCCCGGAGGACTCTCTGGAAACTCAAGATTCCATGGAGTTTTAAGCAGGCGATCTCAGTAGAGTTGGTTTTGCAAATGAGCTTCTCTGTTGGGGGTGTGCGGAGGTCTTTTGCACCCTTCACTACTGGGTGTGGAGGGTCACCACCCACGAGGTAGCTGGTTGGTGTCCGAGGTCTCTCAGGCTGACACCGTATCAGAGATGGGTCAGCTGGCAGAGGAGCTGCAGACTCGAGCCGATGAGCGAGTTCAGAGCAGCCACAGGAGGAGTCCGGGTGTTTTGTGAAAGTTCCCTCATTCAGAGCAGGAGTAACTGCAGGGGGGTCTGAGATGAACAAAGATGTGTGAGCAAGGGACAGAATGTCAGGAAAAACCAAGCCACGCTTGTCAGAGAGGGGCAGGCAGTGAGGCCAGGGCAGGGATTTTGTTTTGGGGTTTTCCTGTTTTCGCCTCCATTTATTGACTTTTGCATGAGGATCAAAGAAGTATTTTGCATCATCTTTCATTTTTGTAGATCTCCTTATTTTATAAATCCCATCTATGTTGGTATATGATACCAGTTTCAAAAGTGTTTCATATTTTGCTAATCTCACACTTGCGTGGCAGGCTGACCTTTGCAAGGTACCTCCTGGGCATCTTTCGGTGTGGGGCATTTTTGCAGAAATAGCCTCTAATGAGAACATTTTTGTGGTGCTTAGTCATTGTCCAACTTTCCCTGGTCTGTTTGTGGTAACCCCAGGAGTTTGGGAGGTCAGCTGCAGCCATGATTTTTTTCAGGCATGAAATTACAAGCACACAGATACCAGTCATGATCAGGAAACCTTCTGCTAACACACATGTTTATTTAAGTCAGATAGGATTCTTGATTTCTACTTTTAAAATTTCAGCTAACTTAAGAGTTTCCAAATGCATTTCTGTTCAACTCCTAGAGCCACAGTGGTCTTTTAAACCCAGGTTCACTCCCCAGGAAATAAAACATAGATTTACTGAAAATTTCAGTCAGATTTCTCTCAGTGACAAAATTTACTGAATTCAGATTTCTTAGTGTTTCCTATCATCTTTGTTTCAGATCATCTTTGAAATTCCTCATAATGATCAGATCACATTCAGTGTGGTCCACTTTCCACAGAATTTTCAGTTTAGAAGGAGGCCACTTGCGGGAAGTTGCCCTGAGTCATTCGTGTCCCACTGTTGGAATGTTCGCACACACTGATCACTGCATTTTTCTGCACAGCAACTCCAGGGGGAGCAGTCCTTGTGATTAGCCCATTTGATGTATGTGTGTGTAAATAATATTCCTCAAATGTCAGGGCTAATTTCAGGTGCTTAACCTGTAATTTGAACTCAAGATTCTTGTCTCCAAATGCCATGCTTTCCGCGGCACACACACACACAACTCACATTTATACACACACACACACAGTCATTATGTTTGTTCACAAGAGAGAGCTCTCTTGGTGCAATGCAGTAAATGTTCGGCTATGTACTGAGAGGCTGGCAATTTTTATATTTTGATTTTTTTCTTTTAGTTTTGTTTTCAAGGTAGGATCAGAATTTGTTTAAGTTTCATCTTTGTTTGGCTCTGATTTGTGGGGGGAGACAAAGGAGGGGAACATGTTCAGAATCATGTATGTTTGGATCCTTCGATGAACGAAAGCTAAAACTCCAGAGAGCCCCAACAACTCTTAAGGTTCCAGTTAGGTGGAAACTCTCATCTGTCTCCTGAAGAATTTTGGATTTTCCAGTTGGCTGGCAATTTGGAGAAGGCATGAGATTTTACATGTTTGGAAGCCAAAGTGATCAGTTGGTGTGAATTACTTTGTCCCCTTCCTTTGATTGTGTGGACCATAATGGCCATTCTTCATACACAGTCTATCACAGAGCTTTGCAATCTAGTTGTGAAACTTGGATCAGGGACTGCCTTAATCTACACGACGTGACTTTGCTGCTTTTACAGGGAGTGAAACTAACACTTTGCACTGAGGTAAAAGCTTTTTTTTTTTCTTTTTTCTTTTTTTTTGTATATAGAATATCAAGGATGTGTGTAATTGAGTTATCAAGATCATATCCATATTTTAATTTTCTTTTTCTTTCTTGAAAACTCTTAGCTGAGCATTTTGAGAACACATGGGCTTCAACTCTGCCCCTTTGCTTCCCTTCACCCTGTCTAGTTCTTACAACATCTTCCTGCCCCAAGAATCACCTCCATGTAGCCATCCTACTCTCTGAAAACATTGGGTGCTTTCCCCTCCGCCCCATCTCCATTCTGTGGCTCCATTGTAGCTACTTTCCACTATTAAATCCCCCCCCCCCCCCAGCTTTTTCACCTTGTGGGAGCTATTTGGCATGCCTGTGATTAGCAGTATGATTTATAGCACAGCCCATCCAATAATCCCTTCATCAGATCACGTGTTGATAAGCCCCAGGACCCCCTGGCTGTGGGGATCGCAATATGGAGAAATGCAGTTTCTGGTTGTGTTGTTTTGTATTTCACCCTCCCTGCAGAGATGGCAATTGCCCAGACCCGGATCTTTCTGCACAAGCTTTGTTTTTCACAATGCTCATTGTAAACGCACTCACATCTCCCAGTGAAATTCAGCAGACTGAACGGAGCATGTATATATGCATTTTTGTTCTTTTGAAGGATAGGCTGGGACTTCAGCAGTGCAAGCCCTGGAAACCCGACACCAGGAGTTTCCCTGCCCGCCCTCACAGAAGCACTGCAGGACGGGTGCTAATAGCTAATGAAAATTGATGAATGGTTGGTGCAAGGTTAAAAAGCGCCTTGGGATTAATAAACAGGCACAGAGAAGCCAGAGCAGGCAGAAAAGATGGCTTTTCCTTCTAGGTGAACTGGGATTTCATTTTGCTTCCATTGGTTTTCTCTCATTCTGAACACAGATAAAGATTTTGGTGGTGGTTTGGCCACATAAAGATTTCACAGGCCCACATTAAGCAGAATTCAAATTCCATGCAGCTAGCAGGCAGGATTGGGGAACTACAGGGGTGGTAGGGCTGAACAAATTGTCTTTTGGATATAAGGGATTTTTGATGACAGATATGTTTGCCCCTTCATTGCATGAGGGAGGGTTTCTTCTTTTGATGTTAAAAGATTTTGAAAGAGCAGATACTTTGTACTTAAGAAAATGGACTTTTACTACAGTCATCTCCATACATGTACCTCAGATTCATTTTTTATAAGATTTCACTCTTTTGGGAATTGTATTCCATTGTGTTTTCTTTCCAATAATATACCAGTTTGTTTCCTGGCTTTCAGGAGCCTATTTTATTGTCATTGGTATTGTTTCTGTTTTAGGGAAAGTCCAGGTACTGGAATACAATGGATTTCTTGGATGTTCAGAAAGAACCTGTCTTTTCCAGTCAATTGTTTTCAAGTGAAACAACATGTCAGTTTTCAATACTTATTTTTTTATCTTAATATTTTGCCTCCTTATTAACATGGCAGTTATGGTTAATGATTTTATGCTTACGAATTTGAAATAAAAGTTTAAGCTTGGAAAATTGTGGGTGTTGTGATTTATATGCAAATGGCCATCTGGGACATGACATTTCCACTCCAAGTAACACCTCCCCCGACATGCGTACCCCACCCCCACCCCCACCCCCAGGGCCCTGGAAGAGAAAGTTGGTGATCTTTGGAATAAAGGGCACCAAGAGAGAATTAATGAGTATCATTTATCCTAATGTGGGTGAGACCGCACGACTCTGGACTACATCCCATGATTCGGAAGACTTGCCAAGTTAGTTGGGTTTCATTCCTTTGAGAATGCAATGGGAAGTGTAGACCTGTTCCCCCAGAGAATTCAACATACTCAGCATTTTACTCAGCATTCTGGACTTGCCTGGAGCTACAGATTAGGACAGAATTAAGTGAGGGCCCAGTTTCCTTGGTGTGGTGGCTTTCATAATAATAATAATAAAATATAACATTATTACCTGATCATAACTGGTAGCAACCATTTGCCCAAACTCATTGCATTGGCTCTCCTTTTTTTTTTTTGCTGTGTACTTTATACAGATTTTCTACAGTGATCTTTTGGGTGTGGTTATGACCTCCATGTTGCACGCACAATCACAGAGGTTTATTTCAGCCAGGGATTGGCAGAGCCACACCTGCACACCGTTCTCTTTAGCTCCGCCCAAGTCACTTCCCACTACTCACCCAGCTCCTCCCCATGCGAGCATTTTCAAACATCACAGCCCCACCAGTAGTTAGCATGCACCGGACTGCTGAAGGGCAAGGGTGGTGGTTCAAACCCACTAGCAGTTCCCAGGAAAAAATATGCATCAACCTGTTCCCATCAAGATGGACAGTCGCAGAATCCCTGTACAGGGTTGCTCTGAGAAGGAATCCACTGTATGTCAGTGGGTTTGTTGGATTTTGTAGCCCCATCTTTGATGAAACCTCCCGACTTTCTTCTACTCCAAGTCGAGACAGACTGGCTGCCTCTGTGCAGCTCTTCCCATTTTAAACATGTTGAAACGTCATGGAGTCCTTTCCGAGTCATGTCACCTTAGGGTTGGTGGCCGAAGCCGATCAACGGCCTGCTGTTCCACAGGGATACTGTGTCTGCAGAACCTGCTCACCATTTGATTAGTAGTGGAGTGGAAACCACGGCTACTAATGTCTGTACTTCTAAAGAAACAGCCCAAGGGCCCTCTCTCCACTCTTCTCTCTTGGCAAATAAGTATTGGAGGGGGAGGACAGTGAGAGAGGAACCCCAGCAAAGAGGGCACATTTCCTTTAAAGCACCGTGTCAGAGTGGAACGAACTTTGAAAATCATGGGGTGACACCGAAACACCCAGGCAAGAAAGGGTCCTCCAAGACCCCAGGGCAACAGAGAGGTGGGCCCTTCAGACCCCCTCCCAGGGACCTCTCTACAATGCAGCAACTAACAGGTTAATTCCCAGCACAGCTAGTAGCTGGCAAGACTAGGCTTCAGAAAACTTTCCCCTTTAGGCTGTAGGACCCTGCTACGTTCTGCATCATTCCTGATGTCCTTTCTATCAATTTTGGTCTATAAACAAATATTTATCAGGTGTCTTCTCTAAGCAGGCAATGTGTGCTGGGCACTGCAGATACAGTGGTGAGTGAGATCGGTGCTTTTTACAAGGGACTCGAGGGAAGGCGGTATTAAATCAACTGGAAGGCAAACAAATGGATAGATCCTAACGCCAGTTGGTGGGGAAAATACAAGGTGTGATCCAAGTGCAGTAGGAAGCGCAGGGATGATCATCCAATGGGCTCCACTGGTAGCGACCCCACATGTGTCCCAGTAGAACTGTGCCCCGCGTGGTTTCCAATGGCGGTGGCCTCTTGGGAAGAAGATCATCAAATCACTCATCAGAAGTGCCTCTGGGTGGAGTTGGACCTCCAACTTTTCGGCAAGCAACTGATGCAATAGCGATCTGCAGAGTGCAAGATTACCAGTTTGTACCTCCCAAGCGCTGCTCCTCGGGAGAAGGATGCAGCTCTCTGCTCGTAGATTTGCAGCCATGGAAACCCACACTGGGAGCTCTGCTCTGTCCTGCAGGGTCCCTGTGAGTCAGAATCAATTCGACGAATGAATTTGGTGCGGTTGCTTGTTGGGCTGCTATTTTGAAGCAGCCAGCTGGTGCTTGGGGAAAAAAGGGGTTTTCCTTGACAGAGGCTGTTGAGGGGCATAATGGAGAACTAGTAATGATGAGTACAAGTATGAAGAAAATTTTCTAAAATTGAGGATGGTGATGATGCACACCAACTGACACAGCTTTTTGTGATGGGATTGAACGATGGAATTGTATGATATGTGAATTATATGGCAATAAAACTATTTTAAAAAAGGTTCTAGAAAACAGGTCGGGATAGTCCTACTTTGTCCTTAGGTTTGCAATGAGTCAGCAGCATTGACTCGATGGCAGCAAGTTGGGTTTGTTTGGGGCAAACAAATACTGGCAGTTGGAATCCATCCTTTCTTAAGGAAATTTCTTTTTGTCTCCCATTTGGCAATTATATAATCTTATTTCAATCCCCACCCACCTGCTCTTCTGATGATGATATTATTAATTGCATCATCATAATTGTGACAGTCACCTAATTTGGTGTCAATTTGAGGATTAAGAGTGGGGGGTTGGAGTCTAGCATGTCAACCTGGAGAGTGTCAATGAATCCTCTGTGTGGACATGGCTTTTTCCTGAGAATTCTGGGAAATCCGGCCATATACCCCCCTTGGAGATGAGAGACTCACCTCAGTCCCTTGAAGAGGCTCTACTCACAAGACACAAGGCTGCTTCCCTGAGAGACATTGGAGCTGACGAGACACATGGCAGCATGCTGATAGACCCTGAGCCCTGGAAACTGGAGGAGCCCCAGGGAGACCCCTGTCAGTGCTGAGATGCTTCTACCACCACTGTATACACAAGACTCTGCACCCACTGGCCTAAGATTGTCCCGGTGTGATTGCATGTGCTTCGTGAGTCTGAAGAGGATTTTATAGATTGTAATCAGACATATGGGCTAATATCAGATTTATGACCTTGGACTGGACAGGGTTGGAATGTTTTCTTAATGTACAGTTGCTCTTGTATATAACCCTCTCGCTTATATACATATGTGTGTCTTGGACTTGTTTCTCTAGTCTACTTGAACTAACACAATAACAGACATATAAACTTATTTGTAAGCCAAGATCTGCATACGGTTAGACTGAGATCTAACCAAAGATTTACCAAACACCAAGTGTTCCAATAGCATGGAATTCCTGGGTTAAGCGCAGAAATGGTTAAGTGTTCAACGCTTAACTGAAATTTTAGGGCACCAACCTGGCAATCTGCTTCTGAGGCGGTATCCTTGACAACTCTATGAAGCAGAGTTCTACTCTGCAACCAACCAGGCAGAATCACTCAGTGGCCACATGTTTGGGTTCTTCCGGGTTCTCGCCTAGCCACCTTCCCATCTTAGTGTGCAGGAATTTAAACTCTTTTGTGGTTCTAAACTTGATGATTTAGCCTTCGTGTGACACACCACACACACAGATGTTCCCTTTTGAGTTATCATTATACATTTAGCATGAGAGCTAAAATAATAACAATAATTTGTTCCCTCTGTTTTAGACTGACCTGCGCTGTAAATCTGTTGACAGAGATCAACGTAACCAAGGAAACACAGAACTCTGTGATATTCTAGTTTCTAAAGCGTGACAGTCTTGGAAACCCACAGGGGCAGGGCTATCTTGCCCATTTGGGTAGCTCTGAGATGGCATCAACTCGATGATGGTGAGTTTTATCCCAGGTTGGAAAAGGGGAGCTGTTGTGCATGCCAAACTCTTTGCATGCAAACATTGTCACTATTTTTCTGCAAGTCCATTAAAGAGGTGTTCTGATGCTGTGTCCTGCTTACCTTTCTCCATTCTACATTGAGTTTCCCAATTCCCTGAAGACGGGGCTCATGTTTCATATTTCTTCTGGAGGCTCCCTAATATTTAACATGGTATGGATCTTGGATTTTCAATAAATGCTTACTGAGGGATGGCCCGAGGAGAACTACTGATGGAAGAATTGATCCATACATTCAGGGACGTTTAGCCTCGAGCTACACATACTAATCAGCTTTTAAAAATGATTATTATTGATAACTTTTCCTTCTCACCCTCACAGATTGTGATTTAAACAAATCCACATTTATGAGGTCAATATCTGGAGACAGGATGAAGAATTAGCTCTTGTAGAACTAAGTGTGCAATATTAGAGGTTTCCTGACAAAATTAGGTTTGGGAAAATGTGGTATCATCTGTGGTGAATTCCAAGGCAAAAAGCAATCTTCTACGTTATTGTGGAGTTGAGTGGTAGATAAGTAATTTGGAATTCTTGTCACTGTAGATTATAATGGCTGCCTCTTCTATTGTAATTTACCATGATATCCATCCTAATCTTCCAAGAACCCTTTTTACTAAAATAGAGAATAAGTTTAGCCCCAGACCTCATCTCCATCTGTGGGCGCTGCTGAACTTTTGGTTTCCAAATTCTATGAGATGTTTTGATTCATACAAGATGTTTAGAAAAGAAGAGGAGAAAGACACACATATAGGTTTAGAACACAAAAGATTTATTTCTATAGCCTACCTTCATTTATTTAAACAATTTGTTGTTGTGCATCCTCATGCTGATTTCAATTCCCAGCCATGCCATGTGACAGGGCAGGACTTCCCTCTGGGGGTTCTTAGCTGAAATCATTAAGGAAGCATCTCACCAAGTCTTTCTTCCACAGAATGGAGGGTAGACTTCAATCCCCATCCTTTTGATTAGTAGCCCCAGGTTTGTCTGTTGCATAACCAGGGATCCTTTGGTTTAAGACTTAGGTGCAGCTAGTAAGACAGGCTCTTCTAAATTGATAATGGCAGGCCAAGTATGAGTGCAGATGTCATAGTAGAAGCTGGTGGGAAGGGATAATGGTCTAATGACCATGTGGAAAACCATTATTCATTCCACCTTTTGGGATATGAAAATTCTAGTTCTCCTTGGAAGTTGGATAAACCATTGACTGAAGAAGTGACAACTAAACTAATTGAAATGAAGTTTCCACCATATGTTCTGAAGGGAATGATAATATAATGTAAATTGAGTTCTAGAAAAATATAGTCTATTTCTTATTTTTTGCTTCTCTGCATGTATCAATTGAGTTTTCTCAGGTGATTGCAGTCAGGAAAACCATACAGGACCTTTCAATGCTGTCATGCGGGGTTACTCAATGAGTCATTGCAACTCTATCTAAGAGGTGGTGGGACCCATACAAGGTACTGAGGGAATTGTTATTGGAACTAGGGCTAAAGTGAAATGGGCCAGATGGCAAGAGTATTTGTAGGACTTACAGAGCACAAAATCGAAAGTTTTCTTAGCAGAAGGAAGAGCAGCTCAAATGCCCCGAGACCTGGAGTAACCAGGGGTGCTCAGTGGAAGTGCTGCCAGCCTGCCTGTGGTTTTGCAGACTGAGCACAATGAGAGAAGGCAGCGCTGAAGTCAACTGGTAATCAGGGAGAGGACAGGTCCAAATGGGTCATTCGTGCTGTGCTCAAGGAGTGATTTTTCCTCTCCACTACACTAACTTCATGTATTTGTTCTATCATTCCCTGGTCTTCCAAAAAAAAAAAAAAAAGAGAGAAAGTTTCTAATTGATTAGATATCAACTCCTGACAAATCTCATCTCCCAACATGAGTTTCAACACTGGATGAAATCATGGGTCACTAATTATACCTTCTAAACTATAATGTTACATTAGCATCTTTCTAACACTAACTTTTCCTTTAAGCCTTCCTAAAACATCATTCCATGGTGTTTGATAATGTCTGATCTTTATTCGGTCCTTGTCATTTGGAATTTGTCATTGGATGCCTATATTAAATATTCAAAATCTCTGAAAAAAAACCAGCAAGTGTCCTTTTCTTAAGCAAATTTTACTGAGTCTAATTTTCTTGAGCTATGAAATGGTATTTTTAACATATATATACATGTGTCAGTCTTGGCAAACTAGAGAAACAAATTTCATAGACACACATATGCATATAAGGAAAATGTTTATATACAAGAGGAATGGGACATTGATGAAGCATCCCAGCCCAGTCCAGTTCAAAGTCAGAAGTCCCATATTAGCCCATATGCCTGGTATCAGTCTATAAAGTCTCCTTCTGACTCATGAAGTCACAGGCCAGTAGGTGCAGAGTCCCGGCACCGGCAGGGGTCTCCCCATGGCTCCTCGCTTCCAGGGTTCAGGGTCCATCAACAGGATCCAATGGTGGTAGAAGCAACTCAGCGCTGGCAGGACTCTCCATGTGGTTTCTCCAGTTTCAGTGGTCTGGTTCCATCAGGGCAAGGCTGTGTGGCTTCTCCTCTGGCTCCCCTAGCAACTCGGATGCTGCCATTTTGTCTTGTCCGTAGTCCGTAGTCTCTGAGACTAACTCCCAATAACTGGGGAGAGAGCTTCTCATCTCCTTGAGGGAAATATCGCGAGATTTCCCAGAAGTCTCAGGAGAAAGCCATACCCACACAGAAGCCTCATTAGCTACCTTATGGCTATCTCCAGATTAACAAGCTAGACTCCACCCCTACATCTCAATCATGAAATTAACAGAAGCACATGACCGCCACCATATACAAGAGTATATGAGTATGTTTCCATAGTGTGCTTCAGTTCATAGCACCTTGTCAGACTCCCGCAGGTGCTCTCTGGAGCAGTAGGTGATTTTATTGCACTGATAAAAAAATTGGGGGAGCTGACAGGTGCTTGTTACTTAGCCCACTTGTTGAACAGGTTTTAACCACACTGCTGTGAGCTGACTCTTTTAGGGAATGCTCTCCCTTCCTGTGGCAGTCATGTGCTTATGTTAATTTTATGATTGAAATGTGGGGCTGGAGTCTAGCCTGTTAATCTGGAGATAGCCATTGAGTAGCCAATGAGGCCTTTATGTGGGCATGGCTTTCTCCTGAGACTTCTGGAAAATCTCACCATATTTCCTTCGTGAAGATGAGAAGCTATCTTCCCCAGTTGTTGGGAGTTAGTTTCAGAGATGATTAATCACAGACAAGATGGCAGCATCTGAGAAGTCGGAGGAGCCGGCAGAGAGACAATACGGCTTTGCCCTGATTGAGCCGGACCTCTGCCAGCGATGAGTTGCTTCTGCTGTTGATGGACCCTGAGGCCTGGAAGCAAGGAGTGATGTGGAGACCCCTGCTGGGATTCTGCACCCACTGACCTGTGACTTCGTGAGTCGGAAGAAGACTTTATAGACTGATTTCGGGCATATGGGTTAATATCGGACTTATGACTTTGTACTGGACTGGATTGGGATGCCTTCTTAGTGTCACATTCCTTTTGTATATAAACCCTTTCCTTACATCTATATGCATGTCTATGAAATTTGTTCCTCTAGCCTACCTGTACTGACACACTTCCCTCACACATTGAAGCAGCTTCTCCTGACAGATCATGACGTTTTCATGGCTGTTAGGGCTGTTGGCTTGGTCCTTATCCCGACCCTACTGTAATTCTTTACCATGGCCACCCAGGGAAGTCACCTAATTATCTGTTGTGTAAACAATTTCAGATTTTGCTTTTAGATGTGCCATATCTAAAAACCCATTTTCCTAGCTTATCCTCAGTGCTTGTTTCTTCACCTCGAAGAATAATAGGATCCCCAGAGTTTCCCCCTCTCGTGTGTCTCGATAGTCTCTGAGCAACAGGTCAAAGCCATTCTGAATGGAGATAAGAACGAACGCTGGGGAATACCTTCATAGGAATGATCCTTGGGCTCACACAATAACTGAAATGTGGACTATTTTGGCAGGGACAACATCTTTGGAATAAATGTGCTGTCTCCTCATGTAGTGTATTTGGATATTTTCATGTGCTTTTTAGAAAAGCTGCCTCAATGCCTTAAAGTCACAACTGATGGACTTATTAGTAAGATGATTTCAAAGGATTAATTTTCCTCAGATCCACTAAGACCAAACTACTTCCATTTAACTACACACACACACACACACACACACACACACACACACACACACACCCTAAAGGCTGCTAAACTGGTGAGGTCAGAGTTTGACTATAAAAAAAAAATCTGAGAAAAAAACCCAAACTCGCTGATATCTGGTTGATTCTGACTTATAACCACCCTGGAGGAAAGGGTAGACCTGCTCTTCATAGGAGTGAGAAGCCTCAAACCACTTCCACTTGCACTATTGTATTTTGGTCTTGGTGACTACAAACAAATAGGGGACGCTCGTTCTTTTTTTTCTTTTTTAATAATTATTTTATTGGGGGCTCGTACAACTCTTATCACAATCCAGCCATCCATCCATTGTATCAAGCACATTTGTACATATGTTGCCATCATCATTTTCAAAGCATTTTCTTTCTGCTTGAGTCCTTGGTATCAGCTTCTCATTTTTCGTCCTCCTTCCCTCCTTCCCTCTTGAATACTTGATAATTAATAAATTATTATTTTTTCATGTCTTACACTCTCTGATGTCCCTCTTTACCCCCTTGTCTGTTGTCTGTCCTCCAGGAGGAGGTTATAAACAGGCCATTGTGATCAGTTCCCTCTTTCTTCCCCCACCTTCCCA
This sequence comes from Nesogale talazaci, assembly GCA_004026705.1. Taxonomy (NCBI): domain Eukaryota; kingdom Metazoa; phylum Chordata; class Mammalia; order Afrosoricida; family Tenrecidae; genus Nesogale; species Nesogale talazaci. The sequence continues at coordinate 32,714 of PVJH01009808.1, read as the reverse complement.
TTCCCTTCCAGGTATGGCTACTCTCAATATGGATCCCAAGGAGTTTATCTGTCCTGTATTCCTTGTGTTTCCAGTTCTTATCTGTACCCATGTACATGCTCTGATCTAGCCATATTTGTAAGGTAGAATTAGGATCATGATAGTGAGGGGGAGGAAACATTAAAGAACCAGAAGAAAGCTGGTTTCATCCAGCTTTCATCCACGCTATGCTGAACCCTGACTGTCCTGTTTTCTCCCCATGTCTCTTCTGTAAGGGGATATCCAATTATTTACAGATTGGCTTTGGGCCTCCTCTCTGCATGCCCCCCCCCCATTCACATTATGAATTTTTGTTCTGGGTCTTTGATGTCTGATACTTGATTCCATCGACACCTGATGATCACACAGGCTAGAGTGCTTCATCCATGGGAGCTTTGCTGCTTCTCACAAGATGACTGCTTATTTATCTTCAAGCCTTTAAGACTCTGGGTGATAGTATTTTGTTAGCCGAGCACCATCAGCTTTCTTCACCACATTTGCTTACGCATTGTTTTGTCTTCAGTGATCAAAGGGACACTGGTTCTTTAGTTATCGAATCTTTGTATAAAAACCAAGATAAAGGGAATGCACCTGCTTCTTGGGGGGAATGTTTCTTTGGATAGTTCAGCTCCAACTTATGACTATTTATATTAATAAATAAACAGAAATCCAAGTAAAGTGAACCTGAGAAAATTAAATGAAACATTTTTAATCTTATTTGGGAATCTAGGTTTGTTTATAGGAACCTTGGTGGCAGAGTGAAATATGTGCTGGGATACTAAATGCAGGGTCAGTAGTTTGAAACCGTCAGACACTTTGAGGGTGAGAGATGAGGCTTTAGACTCCTGTAAAGATTCGCAGTCTCAGAAATCTATAGGGGCCCTTCCACATGCCCTAAGGGTTGCTATGAGTCGAATAGCAGTATGTTGTAGAAATGTACACTAATAATTTGAGTAAAGACATAGAAACAGAAAAATTTAAAGTATTTTACTAGCTTTATGTAGGTGATAGAAGCAACCAAAGAGCAATAAAAGCAATGGTAGTCCTTTGTTCAAAAGGAATGTTCATCAAGCGATATGACTGAAATAGTGAGAACCTGAGTTAGTTTAGACAAGCTAGTTATAGGATCTTGGGCAAGTGACTGTTAGCCCAAGTATTAGTGTTTCATTATTATATTTTCTGTATGGATTACATCACCTTTAAACTTGGCTAACAGACTTTCCACATTGTAGACTTTATTTTAATCCCCAATAAAATTAAAAATGTTTCACTTAATCTGACGTCAGTAAAGACAGATACATAATAGACTAAAATGTAAACTCTTAGGAGTTAATGAAAGCTCACTTAAGTAAAATATCCTGGGGGGAAGAAAATATTTGTTTCTAAGGTCATCTAATTATAAATTGATATTTTTTAGTAGGTTGGTATTATAATATTAATTAAAATAATACTTTGGGTTAATAGAACCAAAGAATTAAAATGAAAGTTATGTAAATTCCTAACTAAATCCAAAAAAGTCTAATGTATTCATTTGTTAGTTAACTAAAAGCCTAATAAAGAGAAGACACACAATATAAAAAAGTACTGCAAAACAATTGGCAATTTTGTTATCAAAATTGTGGATTTTGCATTTTGTATCCTTTTCTCAATCAAGAAAAAATGTTTTCTGGAGGCTATCATATATATAAAGCAAGATATAAAATACATTATAAACTTTTAACTGGCTATAAATACATTATTTTATATGTTTCTCATAGGCAATCAGTTGGTTATGGTACATATGTAGCATGAAACCACTAAGATAATAAAGAATAGACAAAAGCATGTCAGCTGAACAGAAAGATACAAGCATCACTCCCACTCTTAAAGAATTACATTATATTGTCAGAAAAAGTCTTAAAAACTACCAATTTTAATAAGAAATAAATTCAACAAAGAGTGATAATACTGAGAACCAAGGCATTCAGAAATTTCAAAAGACATGCCTTTTTTTCTCAGTTCATTCAAAAGTTTGTTGGCTCAGTTTTCAAAAGTTTGTTCAGAGCAAACCTTACTCATAAATGTCACACATTTACTTCATATATTTAACTTTCTCCCCACTATCAGACCTTTAATGAACATCTAAATGTACAGGTTTAAAATAGTTGAGATGAAACTAGATCAAATGCTGGTATATTGTTTTTAATAGCTATCACCTCAAGTGTTTGCATGTCACAAATTTATTCAGCCAACCAAGCTAAATAGATGGATATCTTGTTATCTCAAAATTAACAGTTGATTAAGCATTCGTTCTTCAAGTGTCTAGTTGCACATTCTAGTAAGCCCACTGGTTTTGTAATATTTTTGTCAGCAGACATCATATACTAACTAGACAGAAATACACCCCTTAGTTAAAATATCTATTGTCATCATGAATTATTCAGACTTTGGAGAAACAATCAATATGATGACTCTTCTGCATGGGACATCTGTGGAAGTCCCTTCCTAGTGCACTCTCGTGGGCACCCGGAGTGGTATTTTCGTGAACATGACTGTGAAGAAGGGGCTCAGTGGCTCACTTTGGGTCACCATTTGTGTATCATATGCTAGAGAAATCTCTGAGGAAGGTATATGCACACGATGAGAAAATATAACTAACTTGATAAACTTAATCAATGGTGTAGATTTTCCCCCTCTATTTTCTGTCAGTTTAGTGAACAGACAATGCCTCAGCTCTAAGATACTTGTTCTGTTCATGGGCACAGCACAAGGGCCCGTCTTGCATAAAGAGTACTAGAATGGCATAGAAGTGTGTTCACTTTTTTGCCAGCCAACAGATGTCCTATGCACAAAATAAGTCATTTCATTTCTTTGGGTGTTCTTTTTTTTCTGGTTAAATCCATGTTAATTATTTTGTAGATTTAAGCACTCTGGTGGTAGAGGTGAGTAAGTATAGGGTAACACACCAGCCACTCTTGGCTCCAATAAATATTTACTCGGAAGCTCTGTGCAGTTTTGCTCTGCCCTACACGTTTGGAATTGGGTCAGAATCGACTTGATCACACCAGGTGGGTGACTTATAGGTTACTTGGTACAAAAAGTCATATAAAGGCTACAAAAGTCTTTTTTTTATTCTTGTTTATTAAATAAAAAAGCCTTGTGCCTTAAATTTCTAGAATAAAAAATTAGATGGAAAACTATCATTTAAGATAGAAAGAAGCTGAGCCCTGGTGGCGCAGGGTTGTGTGTGGAACTGTGGCCCACAGGGTTGACGGTTCAAATCCAGCAGCAGCTCTCCAGGAGCAAGGCTGGGCCTCCTATTCCCACCAGGGCAGTGATGCCACACACAAAAAAACAAAAAATAAAAAAGAAAGAAAGAAATTCACAGGGGAAGTTCTACCAGTACTTGTAGAATTAAAAAAAGAAAGCAAAAACCCTCACTGTCATTGAGTTCATTTTGATTCTTAGTGACTCAAAAAAAAAAAAAAAAAAGAAAGAAAGAAAGAAAGAAAGAAAGAAAGAAAGAAAACTCTTGGTAAATATTTTCATAATGTACAGGTTCTACAGTGCTTCTCTTTTGCTTTGTATTTTATGATGCACTTTTCCCAGCACTGAATTTGTGTACATGAAAGCATCATTGATATTTCATCAAACAAAAGTAGAAATACAAATTTCTCCCACCCTCTTGCCTCTTTAAAATAGGTTGCCCTTGATTCTTAAGGCCATCTGCAAAACTAGTCAAACAGCCTTCTAAGAAAAGATTTCTTAGCAGGAGTCAAGATCTTCCCAGGCCCCTTTTTGTGAAGAGTCTTCATGGGCGGCTTCTTTAAGGGGAGGGCTCTTTGGGGGGTTTGCAGTGCTTTTGCTACTGCCACATGCTCATTGCAGTAATATTTGTTGCTTCCTGCTGACAGTTGGATCAGTGTGTGTTCTGCGAGATCCATACACTGGGCATGCACCCAGTGCCCATCTCCGTGAGAACAGTAGATCATGGCAGGTTTGTTGAGCTCAGTTGAGTAGTATGGCACCCAAGTGTTGATATCTACATCACAGGTACGGCAGCATGTAATCCAGTAGCCTGTCTCAGATTCATCTTCTTCGTCATCTTCATTATAGGTGTCAAATTCATCATCACCATCAAAACTATATGCTTCTGCACTAAAACAGAATTCTTCTGAGTCTTCAAAGGGAGTAGAGTCCCCTGGGTCTTCTGCTGACGTCTGACTGTTGGTGAGTGTTTTCTGATCTTCATTCACATCGTCTTCAGTGCACTTCAAGGTGTAGAAATAGAATGCTTCGGAAACGGCCTGCTTATTATCTCCCGGTATCCCAAGGAAAACGGTTCCATTTCCCATGTTGCCTCCAAACCATAGCTTGCTATGCTTAATATCTGGGGTCCAATCTGGGGTCTCCATCTCACGAATTTCTATCTTGTTGTTCTCTAAAGAGACAACATTACAGGCCATTCTTTTCTGATTTTCAAGCTGGTAGCCACCAACAATAACAAATTCATCCCTGCTAGTTTGAGTCAGGGTCGCACTGGAGACAGAAAGGCCTCCTGACAAGACGGTGCAACTTACATCTGGACTCCCCAGGGGGAGGTCCACCCGGATCCTGTACAGGTTGGTGGGGCGGACGTTATTGGCAAGTGAATGGCCCCCTAAGATATAAATGGTGTCATTTTTGGCAATGGAGACGTGAAATGATAGCCCGTCGTGAAGTTCTGGAAGAGTATATGATGTAGAACATCCAAATTCAAAATCCACCAAGAAAACATGAGGCGGGCAGTCAATGACACGATTCCACTTTTCGGTGGTTCTTTGGGTTGGAGGTATGTATGAACGCCCTCCAAAGAGAACACCCATACTTTTCCCTCGGCTGTACACCACATTAATGGAATGACCATATCTGGCTTCAGGAACATCGCCTACCAAGTCTTTCTCTGTGCAGCAAAAAGTCACTTTTTTGTTGTTCCTGCACACAACAGATATGATATAAATCTTATCAGAAAGCTCATTGTTGGGCGTTTTCCCTCCATGGATGATGTATTGATGCTTTTCAGATTCAGAACTGCCTTTGAACGTGCAAGTGGCTGGGTATCGAAGAGGAGGGAGATAGCAGGACTCCTTGGAGAACACTGTGGGCTTCAGTTTGAGATGGTTGTGCTTTAGGTCAAAATGGAAAACTCCAGTGGGACAGGATCTCTTAGGCCAACCTTTCTGGCCAAAGAAGAAAACTTGACCATCAAAATGCATCAGTGAGAAGCCTGGTTGAAATAAGGCCATATTATTACTAACTGTTACCATCTGAAGTGACATAGTTTCTGATCGTGGGTAGATCTTTTATCTGAAAGAATTCCAAAAGTAAGTTGAATTACAGTATCTCTTTACATAAAAATGACTTGATTAAAAACCCAACTCACTACTGTGGAGTCAATTCGGACTCCTGGAAACCCAACATAGACAGGGTAACAGAGTTCTGCAAAACTCTAGGGAAACAGATAGTCTCATCCTTCTTCCCTTGGGGCTTCAGACTAGGGTTTCAACTGTCCATCGTGTGGTTAGCAGTTCAGTGTTTACTGACAGCGCCGCCAGGATACCTTTTAGTAGTTTGGGAGTCTTATTAAACTATCGAGTCTGATTCCATATATCTGTGGGGGAAATACAAATTCCCAGCAGGGAAGAACAGGAATGAATCAGATTGAAGGCCTAGGTGGGAGAGAATTTAGGTGCTGGGGGCCCTAGTGACTTAGCTATTTGTTGGGCTGATTTTTAACTGTAGGATCATAAGTTCAAAACTATCAGCTGCTCTACAGTGGAAGAGACTTTCTACTCCCGTGAAGATTTACAGTCTCAGCAACCCAAGATAGCTGTCTCACCTCTCCTCCTAGGTCGCTAAGCCAGTCACATTTGTCTTTTGTGTTTGATACAGGCAAAGAACCACGGAACTTTTCTGTCTACTGCTCTCTGGGGTAGTAGGGACGTGTTTTGGTTAAGGACCAACCGCGTTTAGAGTTCTGGGACTTGTAGTCCGTTTTCCCTTTAAGCTCAGGCAGCCGTCTGTTAAAAAGAACTACATTTCCCAAGAACCTACGCTCTCGGGACTGTGTTGCTAACGTATGTCTGGGTTTTTGGAGGGCTCCTGAAGTGGAAACGTGTAGGATGTCTCTCTGAATAAACGTCAGAAGTGCGAAGTGACCCTATGAGCATCAAGGCGGAACATAGGGCATGAGAGGTGAGCGTCGCTGATTACGTCTTTCTGGATTCTGGACGCTACAGCGCCGCACGGATGTCAGGCGCACTCCTGCTTGAGTGTTGCTGGTGCCTGGGACTTAAGACACTGAGTGTTGGAGATTTGACCGTTACCACTTTAAAAGTTCTTTGTTTTCTCAACCTTCTCCCCCTTTTTTAAAGAGTTCTTTTAGGGACGCAGAGAAGGTTTGGGCACATAGCTCTCTGCGTTTGGTAAGAAAGTAAAGATTAGTGGCTCTTATTTCAGATCTGAGTCCAAGAACTTTGACTAAAAAAGCCATCCTTTGCCAGCTCATTAGTGAGCTGACACTCAGCAAAGAGGTGTCAGAATTCATGCAAGCATTATAATAGGAATAAATACAATTTATAAAAGGAATTCACCAGTTGAAGTGAGCCTGATAAATTATTTTACTGATAGATATCCAGAATCTTAATGTGAAATCCACCCCTGGTTTGAGGAATGGAATCTTAGACCCAAAGGTTAGCAGAAACAAAATAGCAGATTCCCTGGGCTTTGAAGAATAAAATGTTAAAATACTTCAAAAACCACAAAACAACAAAACCAACAAACGAAAAACCCCAGTGGTAAAGCAGATGGTCTTTGGAACTTGACTGGCTGGATTCAAATCCTGGCTCTGTCACTTATATAACCATGTGACTTTGGCTAGTTATTTAGCCTCTCTGTGCCTCAATTTTCTCATCTGTATAAGAAGGTACATGATATAAATTATGCCTAGAGCAAGACTTTGCACAGAGTAGTCTGTTTATACTAGAATCTATTAAAAGCTCACAATTACTTGCCATGCTGAAGGTGATTAGAAAGGGCTTTATTTAGTATCTGGGGACTGATCAGAAGATGTGGCCGGATGACCTCTGGGACTAGTGAGGATGGGATCCATGTGATGAGGGTAGTGATGTCATTGTAAGCTCCGACCCAGAGTGACCTATGCACAACAGAATGAACACTCAGGGTCTTTCGCTACCCTGACCGTGGCTCCTGTGCCTGAGCCCATGGATGCAGCCACCGTATGTGTCCAGTCCATGTCATCGAGCTGGCCCTCTGCCTCACGAAACATGATGTCCTCCAGGAACTGGTCTCTCTTGACGAGAGGCAGCTGTGAATCAAGAGGCAGTTGTGGGAACAAAAAGGAATGGAGGTTAAATAACAGGAAAGACGTTATCCTTCTTTCCACTCTTTTTCTGAATTCCTCATTACATGTTCAGTCCCTGAGTGTGGATTGTCCAAATCCAAGTCCCACGGAGATCTTAGTTGCTCTGTCACCACCTTTTGTTGTGTTTTTTTTTTTTTTTCGAACAATGGACAATGGGGATAGCAGGAGGTATTACCTACCAGATGAAGTGGGCTTTTAAAATTTTTTACTGATTTTTACCTAAGAGAGATGTCAAGGGTCTTTGTGTGAAATGCATGGCTTTTTTGAGGAGCGCAATCCTGGATCCCAAAGGTCAGTGGAGACAGGGTAGCACAAATTAGGATCTATCTATGGGGATGTCTTGAGGAATCTGCGAGATCCAGGAAGCCCCAACCAGGGATCGTTTAGTTGAAGGTGACTCATAGTGGCCCCGTGTGTTGCAGTGTAGCCCTGAGCTCCAGAAGGTTCTCAGTGGCTGATGCTGTACAAGAAGACTGCCAGGTCTTTCTTTCGAGGCCCCTCGAGGTGGACTCAAACCTCCAACCTTCCGATTAGCAGCAAGGTGTGCTTACCCTACACCAAGCAGGAATTCCTTCCATAAAGGAGGTAACACATGTCAAATCGTCTAGCTCAGGGCCCAGCAGAAAGTAAGCACTTCATTGACATTTCTATTTATTTATTTTCACTCCCTGTGTAATGTTTCCTTGGATGATTTAGAATCTGGGATAACCCTAAGGAGATGCTGGTGTTTTGTCGTGTTTTCTCCTCCCTTGAAAGAACTTCTGTTCACGGGATGGAATGAATTGTAAGCTGGCCTCTTGGATTTAGGACTTGTAACCTATTGGAAGTCATCTGTGCTGGGAGCGCCCTCAGGTTGTGGTATTCTAATAGTGATCTTGTGGGTTGGAGTAAACTAAAGTGGGGATATGGGGAATGAGAAGAATTAGTTGCCAACATTGTGAAAGCACACTTCCTTTTCCCGTCAGCCCTAGTGGTTTGTAGTTCAGTAGTTTACCCTGCTTGTGAAATAACCTAGGCCAGTGTTTTATGTCTTCCTGGCCTAACCAAATATATCTGAGTGAAGCCATCTGTGTAATTTGGAAAATGCTACCCATAGAAAACAAAGGGAGCATTGCTGATCCCCAACTCAGTCCAAGAAAACCCTGGGCGACGGTGCGCATTCTCAGCTAGTTGCTTGCTTTGGGGTGGAGGGAGTCCTGAAACCAGATCCTGCTGGTTTCAAATGCCTATGCAGACTTACTGGACTGTGCTGTAAGACGGGTCATACAAGGATAATGGATTCCAGATCCCCGGAGAGTAAACGTAGTCTAGGAATACTTACTTTTCAACAGCAAGCTTTTAAACAAAAGTTGTCATAAAGAAATCAACTTCTCACAAATGTAAAATATAAAATGACAATTTATATCTTATATAAAACAAACAGTCTCTTGAAAGAGGCATAAAGAAAACTAGCCATTTTCCAACCAAGATCCTTTAAGATTTTCGGTGAGAGTTTCTGACCTGGGTTCCTCCTGATTCCTGTCAGCATGTCCCCCCAAACCCAAAACCCTACAGCCGTCCAGTGAACTCTAACTCATAGTTCCCCTATACAAAGACTCTAACACTCTCTACGGGAGTAGACAGCCTCACCTTTCTGCCATGAAACTGTTAGAGGATTCGAGCCACAGACTTTGTGGTTACCAGTCTAGTGCCTGCCTAACTCATAGCACTCATAGGTTTTCTTTAAAAATACTGTTAAGTTTATTTCCACTGAGGTGTGCTACCTTCTCTTGTGGTACAGCTCAAGCATTTGTATCTTTTCCTTTAAATTATTTATTTATTTCTGTTATGGTCACTATTGAGGTAACAAAACTGGCCACTTCTACACTCTTCATGTGAACAGTTCAGGTGCTACATTAACTTTGTTCATTGTATTCACTGTGTATTTAATTTTCAGTGACCTGTTTTAAATCAAGGCCAGATGGTATATGTATTTAAAGAACAAATAGGACCATTGGAAGTCATTTCACATTCTTTTGCCATGTTTAGTTAGTGTTTTAAGTTTCCCTTTTCATTGGAATAGATTATCTTCCATGGTTTTAATTGGATGATGTTGGCCACAGCTTGGCTTTTAAAAATAACTTTGAAAGAATTATACTAGCTCCAAAGTGATCCACCAAAGTGCTCATTTTTTTTGAAGTAGACCAGACAAAAACAGGAAGGTATTTTTAAAAACAAGACACTGGTCTTCAACAGAAGGAAGTCTCAAAATCAACACATTAAACATTCTTTCTCAAAGACAGAATATATATAGGACCATGAAACTTCAATATTCCCTCAGCCTCAGGCTAGCCTTTCTCAGCAGGGAGACTTGATTGTGAAGCCAGGGCAGAGTAGGGGCTGGATAATGGCATGAGGACTGGGTTTGTTGCACCTAAAAGGAACTTCTTTTTTTTCCTTCCAAAGAAAGATATTAATTTTCTCAAACATTTTATCATACTGATCAGATGACTTCATATAATGGCAAGTTGTTTGTGTAAGAATTCATCCTATTTTGCACAGTTAATCAAGGAGTGCTTGTAGTTTAGTGAGTTATGGGTTGAACCCTTAGCAGGAAGGTCACTAGTTTGAGCCCAGCAGATGCTCTTCTGGAGAATAATGAGGCTGGCTGTACACGTAGAAATTTACAGCCTTGGAAACTCTAGGGAGCAGTTCTATTTTGTACTATGTGTGTCAGTCACTAAGAGTCAGAATTGATGTCAGTGCTGCTGCTGCTGCTGCTGTTTTTCATGGTGGTAAAACTAGGGTTAGATTTTCCTTCCAACACGTAAGCCAGAGAAGCAGATGTACACCAAAATGAAAACACAGGTCTCTGTGTATCTATGTCCTGGTAGCAACCTGAGACCCAAAGGCCACATAGATTGCAACTGCCACATCACCCCTGTCCCGTCTGGACGCCCAATCCATCTGTAATTTGCCCACTATCGAGGTGTGGCATCAACCTTGCCCTCAGCATTTCCCAGCATAGCCCCCTTCTTTCAGCTCTGATAGAAAGCAAGTGTTTGGACCTACCTGAAGGCCAGAGGGGCTGTTCACCCTTCTCTGAATGTTTGCCGCTAAAGCCAGGAGTGAAATGTCAGGCCTGAGGGAAGACTGACTGCCCCCACACCCGGCAGTTAAGGGTGTGTGTGCGTGCCTGCAAGTGTCTTAGAGAGCACAGCTCTAACGGGTGTAACTGACTGTGACTTTTTTTTTTCTATCAAGATGGTTGAGGGAGATACCCACCAGGGTATACCCTCAAGTGTTAACCATTTCATTACTAGGAAGCAGTGAAAACACAGTTCACTATTAACTTGTAAAGGAAAAAAATATGTAAATATTCTAGCTGAAACCTGATGTTTTTTAATTAAAACGATTTCTTTTAGAAAATATAATACTCATGCTGTAACTGAATACTGTTCCTAACCCAATGAGGAATTATTTTTCTTAAAGTGGAGACCACTGATACCAATGCCGGTCATTGAACCTTGGAATTGCTCACCCGTGGCCTTATTTTCTTTAATGCCAGCCTGAGGTGTTCTTTTAGAGCAGTGGCTCTCAACCTTCCTAATGCTGCAACCCTTTAATACAGTTTCTCATGTTGTGGTGACAACCCCCCCCCCCCCAATCCATTGGAAATATGTGTTTTCTGATGGTGTTGGGTGACCCCTGTGAAAGGGTCATTCAACCAGAACCTCTGTTTTACGGCTTATTCCTAACTCAATGCCTGTGAGCTGCTGTGTCCGACAGCACAGGGTAGTCGGGGCTGCAAGTTTGGTTGTTCTTTAACCCTTCTGAGCTTGTCTTTGGTCAGATGCTGCCCTTTTGATCTCATCTGGCTGGTTGTTTTAAGGCATGGGAACCTCCTGAGGTTTATTGTTCCCCTTTAGAAACCTCTCTGTTCTTTGGTGGAAAATTGAGCCAGGGGGGTGATGGGTTTGTTTCTAGACCAGAAAGGTGACTGGGATGACAGTCTCATGGATCCTACCCAACTCTCTCTACCTGGTCAGTAAGTCTGGCCATTTTAATTTTTTTATTTTGAGGGTTGGCCTATATTTTTCTTCTTATCTATGCAGAAACTTCAAATGCATTCCCTTTCTAAGTAGCTGTCAGTGGGAGCTGGGCACCATCTTCTGGTTTCAGGGTCATGACGCCTGATGTTTGCCTGGTTTATTAGTCATGAGTGTTCAAGATCCCAGTCAAGATCCCAGCTGAAGTGGCCTCTAGAATCCTGTCTCTGTGGACTTGGCTCTGCCAATTGACCTTACTGGTCGTGAGCCCCATGCCCAGCAATTCCTCTCTTCAAGGTATTTGACTATGTCTAAGAAGTTTTCATAATTTTGACCCCACAACATGCATGAACATATTTGCAGCAGAGGTCAATACTGATGTATCCAGATACCCTGTGTCTAATTTATATGCATGGTGGGTACACTCCCACACCTGTCAGCCTGGGCATCAATGTTACTGCATAGTTAGCATATGTTGCCCTTAATGCTTGCTCTTTTCTCAGTGCTGTCCCCTGTCACCATCGTTCTTTTACTCACCTTCCTTTCACCGTATATTGACTTTCCCTTTGCTCACGTTAACACGTATCCACGCTCTAGCCAGTAATTAGCCCTTCCTCACCCTCCCATCCCTGGTGACTATCAAAGAATGCTTCTTCCCCCCACCCCCGCAGTAACTTTATTGGGGGCTCTTACAGCTCTTATAACATTCAATATATCATTTGTATCAAGCATATTTGTACACATGTTGCCATATTCATTTCCAAATATTTTCTACTTGAACTCTTAGTATAAACTCCTCTTTCCCCTTCCTTTTTTTTTTTTTTAAATCATTGCATTGGTGGCCCACATAACTCCCGCATGCCACATTTGCACACCTGTTGCCATCATCACCCCTGAAACATCCTCCCTCCACTTAGGCCCCCAGTGCTAGCTTCCCATGTTTCCCCTTCCTATCCCTCCCCTCCCCCATGAACCTTAATAATTTACACATTGTTAATGACTTTTTCATATTGTACTCAGTCCGATGTGTCCCTTAACCCACTTCCCCACTGTTCCTCCTTCAGAGAGATCATTTGTAGATCCATGCAATTGGTTACCCCCTTCCACTCCACCCTCTCCATGCCCTTCTGGTATCACAACACCCACCCCAGGTCCTGAAGGGATCATCTGTCCTGAATTCCCCATGTTTCTGACTCCAGTGTACGTCCCCTGGTCTAGCCGGATTTACAAGGTAGAACTGGGATCCTGATAGTGGGTGGGAGGAAGCATCTGAGAACTAGAGGAAAGTTGCATACCTCATTGTTGCCACCCTGTACCCTGACTGGCTCCTTTCCTCCCTGCAACCCCTCTGCGAGGGGGTGCTGCTTCACTTATTGATGGGCTTGGGGTCCCCACTCAGTACTTCCTCTCCTTTATAATGATACAACTTTTAGTTCTTTGATGCCTGACACCTGCTCCCCTTGACACCTCGTAGTCACTCAGGCTGGTGTGCTTCTTCCATGGGAATTTGTTGCATCTGAGCTAGATGGCTGCTTGTTTACTTTCAAGTCTTTAAGGCCCCAGATGCTATATTTTTGTTAGCCAGGCATCAGCTTCAAAGAATGCTTCTTTCAGTCTGAAACCCTTGTCCTGATTTTTTCCCCGTGGTAGTTTCATGCAGTAATTATCCTTTACTGACTGACGTCACTCAGCTGCATGCCCTGCAGGCCCATCCATGTTATGAGATAGTTCACACATCCGTCGTTCGTATCCGTTGTCTCTCGATGGGCATTTAGGTTGCTTCCATCATTTTGCTGTTGTGAATCGCACATTATTTACCTCCTTGTAAGCAGAGTGTTTTTGAATGTGTGGGGGTGAGTGTGTGTTTTTATAATCTGGTTAAGCTAATGTTATTTCATGTGCACTGTGAAATAGGTATTTTATTTTTCATTGTATTACTGTCATACTTTTCAATAGTTGCCCAACATTACATTGCATAAGCGTATTCAGTAGATGTATTCTGGGCTACTTAATCACCCACTAATGTTGGTCATTTAATCAGTTTCCATGTGGCATTAGAAGATCCATTGCAGTGGTGCGAGGTAGACAGTCTGAGTGTGCGTTTCAGTTCTGCTACTCACTTACCAGTTGAATAGCCTGTTTGTGCTTCAGATCCCTTATTGGGCTGTGGCCGTGATCCCTACCTTGATGGGAGGATCAGTGGACATGAAGTACCTGGTGTGGAGAATGTGCTCAATGAATCTTGCTGGCCCCTTGGAGATGCTGGGGAGCCCTGCCGGCTTCCTGGGTACACGTTGAGCTGCTGCCTGCAAGGTCAGTGAGTTAGTCCGGATAGACTAGAGGAACAAATTTCAGAGACACGCATATAGGTATAAGGAAAGGGTTTATATACAAAAGACATGTGACACTAAGAAGGCATCCCAATCCAGTCCAGTGCAAAGTCTTGAGTCCAATATTAACCCATATGCCCGAAGTCAGTCTATAAAGCCTGCTTCCGACTCAGGAAGTCACAGGTCAGTGGGTGCAGAATTCTGGCGTTGGCAGGGGTCTCCCCATGGCTCCTCGCTTCCAGGGCTCAGGTCCATCAACAACATACCACTCCAGCTTCAGAGGTCTGTGTTCATCAGGGCAAAGCCGAGTGGTCTCTCCACTGGCTCCCCCAACTTCTCCGATGCTGCCAGCTTGTCTGTGATTAATCGGCTCTGAAACTAATTCCCAACAACTGGGGAAGATAGCTTCTCAGCTTCATGAGGGAAATACCGCGAGATATCCCAGGAGTCTCTGGTGAAAGCCATGCCCACACAGAGGCCTCATCAGCTACTCAATGGCTTTCTCTTGATTAACAGGCCAGACTCCACCCCTACATTTCAATTATAAAATTAACATAAGCACATGACTACCACAGTCAGCAGTAGGTTTGATTTATCGATGATACTATGAACATACTAAAGGCCTTAAGAAATCTGGAGCAAAGACTGAGGCCTGGTGGCATAGTGGTTGTGCGTGGGACTGCGGCTCACAGGGTTGACGGTTCAAATCCAGCAGCAGCTCTCCAGGAGCAAGGCTGGGCTTCCTCCTCCCACCAGGGCAATGATGCCACGCACACAAAAAAAGTGGGAGGAAAAATAGAATTGAAAGACAGTGGTATTTTTCCCCACAAACTTTTAGAAGCCCTTTTGTATTATTTGTATGAAGAGCCCTGGTAGCATAGTGGTGAGATCGTGACTACCATGAGTAATGTCACCAGTTCAGAACCACCAACCACTCTGAGGGGCGATGACCAGGCTTTCTGCTCCCCTAAAAAGAGTTCTGGCTCAGAAGCCCCCAAGGGCAGTTCTGTACTGCTATTATAGGGTGACTTTGAGTTGGAATCAACTCCAGGGCTGTGAGTTTGGTTTGGGGGTTTGCATATAGATGCCCTGGTGGGGTAGTGGGTTATGCACGGGGCTGTGATTCCCAGCATCAGTAGTTTGAATTCACCAGTACCCAGTAAAGACTGGTCGCCCAGGAAACCCACACAGACAGTTCTGCTCTAGCTTATAAGGTCTCTATGAGTTGGAATTGACTTAAAGCTGTGCTGAGTTGAATTTTGAGTATGTGTGTAAGGGACTATTTTACTTTTCTTGCAAAAAATTAGGATATTGTTTCAGGATCTCATTTTTTTTTTAAAAAGAAACTAATGTGTAATTCTGTTGCATGATTGATTCTCAATGAAAATTGTTGATCTATCTTTTCAGAAAGTGTCATCATTACCTCTAGTTTCCATCATAATTTTTTTTTGGGGGGGCATCACTGCTCTCTGGTGGTGGGAGTAGGAAGCCCAGCCCCACTGCTGGAATTGAACCTCCGTCCCAGTGGGCCGCAGTCCCGCGCACAACCACTACGCCACCGGGGCTCAGCCCCATAATTTTTTTTTTTTGTCTCTGAAATGTTGGGCTCCTTCCCAAGTCTATCTGTGGACCCCTGATGGCATTGTTGATTACAAGTTGAGCTGCTAATAAGGTCAGCAGTCTGGACCCAACAGGTACTCTCTGGGAGAAAGAGGAGGCTTTCTGTTCCCATAGAGATTTCTAGTCTCCGGAGCCCAGAGGGGTAGATCTACTTTGTCATAGAGGGGATGGCATTGACTTTGGTCTGGGATCTCACATATTTGTGGTGTTATATAATGATCATGTACTTGGAATGACACAGACCACAAATAAAAGCAACAACGACTCTCATTAATTGATGTACTGGATATCTGCACAATAAATTCAAACTCAGAACAATCACCTGGAAACCATGGGCAAGTCTAAGCAAGCGTTTTAGCCTTTGATTTTACTACCACTCCAACGCCACTAGTTTGTGAGTGTTGAATTTCAAAATGAGTCCGTTGTTTTCTGAAAAGACTGGAAATTAGGGACCTATTTAAAAATAGGTTCTGAAAATCCAAACCTTTGCGAAACCACTTAATTTTGGTTGATTTCAGCCAGGGTGTCTGAGTTGCCAAGGTGCTCAGCATGGAAACTAATGATGAGATAGCAGGCAGGTATTTTTTGTACCTACTACGTAGCGAGCCCCCGGGAACATGAGAACAAAGCCACAGAGGTCTTATCATGGCAGAATATTTGTTGTCATGGGATGAAGCAAAGTGTGTTTGTGGATAAGCACACCTTCAACCTTGCTTAAAAGTTCCCCAAATGGAAGCCACAGTTACAGGAACTCAGCCGGAACTCAGACTCGTGGCGAAGCCCAAAGGCGCTCTAGTCGTTGGCTCCGGCTGTGTGTGCCTCAGAAGAAAGGAGTGGAAACCTGCGTCTGAAAGATCAAGCCTCGCCCAAGACTGCGCGGAACAGCTTGGCTCCGACACAAGGCGACGTCAGGAACTTGAATCAAGGACAACAGCCTGAAGCAAAAGGCGATGTGGATGCAGAGGGATAAGTCAGTGTAGTTGAGAAAAGACACTTGTATTTCATGGAGTGGGTTGGGGATCAAAGACTTAGTCCTGGGGGATACTGACATAGGAAAAGAACAAAAAGGAAAGCGTAATTAGAAAAAAAAATAGAATGGTAGACTTGGAAGATAATTTCCAGTATAATCTTTTTATTTTTATCCCTAAGCTAATTAAGGCCAAAGAAGTTAGCGTAGCTCCACAGAAGCAGCCAATTTCTGGCTTGTGTGGGGAAGGGGGGCTAGAAAAAATTCGTCATGGCGTTTTCATGGCCCGCAGGGCTCACTTCATAGCTCCTGTCCCATTTTATAAATGAAGGAAGAGCTAACATCTGCCCTCAGTGTTTGCAGCTTTGCACCGTGTTGAGGAGGGGTGTGGGCAATTATTTCTCTTTTAATAAAGCTTGATTTCTCAAGAAAGTCATGTAAGTCATGTTGGAAAGGGCGGTGGCAGACTCACTTGGATCACACACCGTGAACCCCGGCCGAGACTGGCAGAGAAAAGAGGAAGGAAAAGGACATGTAGAGGCAGCCGTGACCTACCGTTGGGATGATGGATTGTTAAGAGAAGGACGTGACAAGTGACTTGTCATTTTTATTTACAGCAATTGTTTAAATACGGCCCCCTGAGCAGAATGATGGGTCTTTTCCTATACAGCTTGAGAACCACTCAACCTTCCTCATGCTGCGACCCTTTCACACAGTTCCTCATGTGGTGGTGACCCCCAACCATAACATGATTTTCGTTGCGACTTCATAACTGCAATTTTGCTACTGTTGTGAATTGGGCGACCCCCGCAAAAGGGTCTTTCAACCCTGAAAGGGGATTGTGCTCCACTGGTTGAGAACTGGCTGCTATACAATTTCCATGATCTTTGATTCAAGGGGGACAAAGGATGTTTCCTATCAAACAGAATGGAGAAAAGTGTCAGAGGAATTTTATATATTATGCTGGAAATGGATCTCTTAAAGTTAGTTTTTAGATGAGGGATGAAAAATATGTATATTACTTTTGAGTACAGAAACCATGCTGTCAAAAATATGTTTTGTGTTCCTATGAAGGTATGTGTGTATGTTGTGTCCATTGAGACAAATTTGCAAAAAACAAACATGGAAAGAAATTAGAAGCAACAGTAGTGCCAGGCTACTTTTTTAAAGCCCGTTTGATATCCTCCAGTCATAGAAATTTGGGGTTAGAAATAGCTGGGATATATATTTGTCAACTCTTTACTTCTTTTAAAGTCGTCATGATTTTAAGAGAATGTCAAGTGCAAAGGTTCGTTGTATTTGAGCTGGCCTATTGGAACACAGAAATGAAATCCTAAGAGCAGAGCTGACATGGTTCTGTCGGTCTACACCTGCTCTCACCAGCTGTGCGGGTTTTGCTTTGAAGGTGGGTTTCTTTAACCGTCCCAGGGCTGTGCCCTGGGCAGGTGGCTGGCAGGCCTGAGGAGTGGAGGGGAAGCAGGTCACTGTCAGAGTGGATGCTTTTGAGTCACTGTTGTTAGGCAGTGCAGATGAAAAAAAAGCATTAAGAAGATGTGTCCCCTGTGAAGATGAGATTACATTTGAGCGCATCGATATTTTATGACTGAACTATTATTGTGCTGTATGCACACAGAAAAATGTACATGTCAGGGGCTTTCAAAAGGTGCACAGAGAAATTCCTTAATCTTTTAATTTCATCTTTGTAAAGAACATTTGTGTGTGTGTGTGTACACACACAAGTACACCCATGACGGCTTAAAAAATTTCCTGGAAAAACCTATTTAAATATGAAGGGAATTTTTCAACAAAATGCATAGCATTTGTGTGCATGTATGTTTGTACGCAGAAGCCCTGCCAATGTACAGAGTCGCAGCCTTGTCTAGGCCACTGCCAGCTCCCTGCAATCATCTGTAACTCACTAATGCAGGTGATAGCACTTCTGAAGATGGGGTCAGTAATGAACATGGTTGAAATAAGGGTACCATTCACTTTTCTTCATCGATGCACTAGTCTAGACATAAGTGAATGTGCTTCTAAGAGTGCAGTTTGGAGGTGAAGCTACAGTACTGACTTGTGGTTCACACAACTGGACATTTTTCACAAAAGTGGATAAAGAGAAAATGCTATGGAATAGCAGATAATCTTCCCAATGTCCCCAACAATGGATTTTCTGAAGTTGGTCTTCTGATGCCTCCTTCAGCTCCCACGTGCACACATACTCTTTGTTACGAGCAGTGGGAGTGAGCAGTAAGAGGCATTCCAAATGCTTAACTGTTGGCATTTATCTTTGGTGACTTGAATTAATAACTGTGTAATTGAGAGCAGACTCAGGCTCAGTTGACCTGCCTCAGTGAGCCAGTGTAGACAGTCTCTAGATCGACGTAAGTAGGTGGAAGGAAGAGTATGCTTGGGCAAAATAAAATTGATTTTATACAATGTGCTGATGAACAGCAAGGTTTAATGAGTGATAGCCTCAAAAAACCTCATTACAGTCTCTTGGATGGATGAGCAGGAGAGGGAGGCAATTTTTTTTTTTTTAAGAGGAAGATTTCTGCTTAAGCTTGTAAGTTTGTAGATTAGTATTTTCCACACTTTCTGGAAATTTCTGCAGGAGGACAGCAGAGTTTCTGGATCCACATTCTTTTTTTTTTTTTTCCAAACCGTTTTATTAGCAGCTAATCCAGACATCATACCATTACATAGTTCAATCATATCAAGCAGTGTTGTGCAATTGCTACCCAATTCAGTTTGAAGTCATTTTCTTCCTTTTTGAACTCATCGATGTAAGTAATACCTTACCCCACCCCTATTGTATCCCTTAGAGACCCTTATTTGAATAAATGCTTCTGTGGAGTTGCTCATCTTGGGTTTCATATACTGAAAAATGTAGAAAAAAATGCAGCAAAGACTCAAGGAGGCTCTATTATAAAATACACCTTTATACTTTGACAAAATACACCAGTATATGAAAAGAGAAAAAAAAATGTAAAAATGAGATCAATCCCTAAGCTGGCTCTGTCTTGTATCACTGGGCTTTAGATAGCTTGTGAGGAGACTTGAAGTGCAAAGAGGATGGAATTGCCCCATGGACTTTTGGATCCCCCTTGTATAAATGGTCTGCCCCTCAGCTCCTTCTCTTGGCTCCCTGCAAACATATACTCCCCGTCTCCGATGAGCTGATGTGCTGCCTCACTTTGCTGTGGGGTGTGTGTGTGTGTGGGGGGGGGGGTCACTTTGCAGAAGTCCTCTGGTCCCAAAGCCGTACCACTCAGGGAGACCCTGGCCGTGTCTGAGCCCCCGGCCGTTGCTTTCTGAGGTTGTTTGCCATGGGCCTCACTCTTGCTTGTTGTCCAGTGAACTCCCCAACTGACCCCGCTGTTCTGAGCCTGAAGGCTCTGTGGCTTCCAGTCACTCTGTGATGCTGCCATTTTGTAAGAGTCACGCAGGTCTTCAGAGTCATTCCGAAGATCCTCACCTTGGTTCGCTGATCTTCCTCTCTGGGGAGGCAACTCGAGTGGTTTCTTCTGGGGTACTGTTTGTGGCAAGCAAATATGAAGCTTGCATTTTTAAACTTAGGCTCTAGGCAGTTTTCAGGATAACTTTCTGCTACCTGTCTCTCTTCCTGGAGATACTGTAAAGGAAATATGTTGTGCTTAGGGCACACCTATATCTAAGGCATCTGCATGGAAGACAGTGCATCTTCTCTCTTCTAAAGATTTGCAGTCAACATTGATCATATACCCTTTACCCTGAGTGGCCTCTATTATCTACTGCAGTAGAGGCTATACTGAGGGGCGCTAATACAGATACCTAAAAACTCACACCATCACTGCTTCTGAGGATAGTGAAGAGGTCCATGTCTTTTAAGTTTTAGAAAAGGCTTGTTGGTGTACATACTTGAATTGCAGGCTATCCTTTGATGGTAGAATGGGGTGTCAGTTTTTATCTTGCCACATAAAAAGCTGTATAGAAGTTGAGGTCCCTTTCTATTTCCTAGCCATGTTTTGTTTGTGTTTCTGCCTCCCTCCTCATTCCTTTGATCTCTTCCTTTGTTTTCCTGTCTGTGTTGGTAGGTGTCTAAAACAACAGCCTCTGCTTGGGTTCAGAGTGTTTGGTATGCTGTCCGGGTGCAGACATAACTGTCCCCTTTCAGGGTGAGATTGAGGCATTGTGCTTCACTTATGCCTGCAAATTTATGATGTTGGGCATCTCATTGTCATTTTATGATGCACAGACCACATATTAAAACTCATAAAGAGAGTCATTAGTTGACAAAAACTCCACTAGCACCTTCTCTCCCAGTTAGTCTCTGTGACTGTAGTAGATAATTACAGGTTTCTCTCAACTGGGAAAATCAGTGGCCGTTTCTGTCATTAGATTTCTTTTTCTTTTCATAATATGAGCTAAAAGACCAAAGAAATATTAAGCGGATGCATAATCACTGTAGTTCAGTCAAGGAAGAAGACACCATTTCACACCCGACCTCTCCTACCATTGAAATAAATCCAGGCAATTGTAGGATAATTTGGTCTTCTGGGGGTTTGGCCATTTGCAAAAATACTGGAAGAGACCAACCCTGTGAAGAACGGTGGCTGATGGTTTCATTTCCTGAGCCAGAGTGAATTATTTTGGTAGTACTCCATTTTACCTTTCAGCCCAGCAGTAAATCCTTGTTGCCCAGAACGATCAACATTTGTGAGAGTGGGTTTTCGTAGCCCCTTTAAGACTCTTCAAACCCCTGTCATTATTTATTATCATGAGGTCGTAGTGGCAAACTTCTCAACTGGAGAAAAGCCTTCTCTGCAGACGCACAGCACACATGCAACTCTCTGTTGCTAGAAAGTAGCTTATTCACTTTGAGAGGAGACTAGCCCATGGCGACATCAGGCTTACTGCGAATGCCTGTCCACATTGCATTTTCTTTGGTAAGTTAAGCAGGTATCTGAAGATGAAAATCAGGAGTGTACTAAATTAATGACAATGATTATTATCATGTTTTATAATAATACATGCTCAGAGGTCATATAGCATTGACCAGCTCAGGTGGTTATTAGTTTTACTACTAGGTTGTTGAAAACAGGGCTTCAGGGAAGTTACGTATTTTTCTCATGCTTGGTCTGTGTCTTGGTAAAAAGAGAACCCTGTTTCTAAGCAGATGTACTCACTGCTATCAAGTCGATACCAACCCATAATGACCCGACAGGATAGGGTAGAACCATCTCTGTGGATTTCAAGACTGTGACTCTGTATAGGCCATATAAGGTCTTATCTCTATCCCTTTTTGTAGCTAGTGGATTTGAACTTCTGGCCTTGCAGTTAGCAGCATAATCTGTATGTTGTTGGACTCAAAAAAAAATTCAAATTCACCGTTACTGAGTCAATTCTGTCTCATAGTGGCCTTACAGGATGGGCAGAATTGCCTCTGTGCGTTTCCAAGACTGTAACTCTTTCCAGGAGTACAACGATCCCCCTTTCTCCCGGGGAGCGTCTGGTGACTTCAAACTGCTGACCTAGGGTTTAGCAGCCCAATCTGGAACCATCATGTTACATGGGTTATATTAACCAGGCTAGTGGCCTTCAAATGAGGTTTAGTAGAACAGGAAGAGCAATGTGAACTCCTTGTGCTTTCTCATGCAAGCTGTGATTGTACAAGCCATTATTTATGGCTTACTAGTAGATACTTAAGACACATTTACTTCTCATTGCAGTATGTTCTGGGTCTTTCATGTGTAGCTCTAAGACTTAAAAATAAAATCAAAATAAAGAATCTATTATCCAGACAAATCTTGCTCTCTCTGATTTCTTTAGAAAAAATGCTTCATGATAAACACATAAAAGTACATGAGTGATAACTGATAAAGCATTACTTCCTTCTAGAAAACCACCAGCATTTGCATAAACCACTTGACTGTCTGGTAAATGATTATCTGCTCTGTCAGTCTCTAGAGACTTAATATTAGGCTATTTGTTTTTAATAGCTAAGGAAAGTTCTGAATTTGAAGATGTATATTTGCTGAACTCTTCAAATAATGATAGCTTGTGAAACTGGATATTGCAACAGCCTTAGAAAAGCAATGAAAACAGCATCTCTACTTTGTGTTGTAATAATCATAGGAATAAAAGAAAAGATCTTGAAGGAGTTTGAATTGTACCATGCAAAGCCATTCTTCATTTATCAATAGCGTTAGGTTCCCAAAACAGGTCCTTAAGTGAAGATCAGCAATATGTTAAACTGGAGGTGGCCTACTTGAAATGTCGTGGTGCAGTGAATTACTTAATGGGGCTCTTCCAGCCATAGTCTTTGTAGCTTTCACCAAACAACATGTTTTTTTCCTGATGGGTTTAGGCAAGACAAGATGGGGAAGGTGCTGATAAGATTGTATTATTTAATTGTGAGGGATTGTTATCAGGGTAACTGAAATGGGAAAAACTTGGAACTCTAAAATGGGTATTGGTAAAATTTGCCATCCAGCTATATAAATTAAAATGAGTCACCTCAGAAACACTAGGAGACAATTGTACTTCCAATAGGAAATAAGTACTAGGAAAAGAACTTATAATTTGGCCCTGTAAGCCCTTAATGTTGAACCTCCTCAATTCAGGGGACAGAGTTGTGATATCCGAGAAGCGGCAGCAGCGGACCCAAGAGCCAGAGCAAGAATTTCTCATGAGCAGGAGTAAGACTGGGTGTCTTCAGACAGCAGACTCACTTTCGGAGCGGAATGCCTGTGGGCACTTTCTAGAGCTGAGTTGCCATCAGCTCAGTGCCAGCAGAGGCTCATGGAGGAGTAGAATGCCTTTTGGGTATATATTGGCAGCTCTAAAAGAGCTTTGCAACATTTCCCAAGCAGGGCAGAGGCCAAGGGGTCACGTGACTGAGGCCAAGACCAGAGACGTGATGTGCCTGTGGGCTTGACTTGAAAAGCCAGGCTCCTGACTATAAAATCTGGTCCTTGAGCATTTCTCATCCTGAATTGCAACCCTAATAAACTCAACATTGCGAGTTTGGCCTGTGAGTACTGTTTGGCCACTGCAATGAGTTAGCAACCCCAGTTGCCAAATAGAGTGCTCTGGGTGTGTTGGTGAGGAAGGTTGGAGGATGGAGGCCTGTCTGACCTCAGTTGAGTAGAAATTAGCATTGGGCTGCTGCTAGACTTAGGTTCTTCCTTGCCTTTGTGAATGTAGAGCATGTTACCTACATATCCTTTTTATACAACTTCCAAATTACATGATGGCATAACTATCAAACCCCTGAGAATCATGACCTAGCCACGTGGACACATAGCCTCAATGCCATAGCCAGTTTTATTCTTGCATGGAACCTGAGCATTTCTGTCAGGTAGATGTATGCTGTTAATGCACAAAATACAAAGGGACTTAAAGAAGCGTGGGAATATTCCATTATTTTTCAATTCCATTTTGAACCTCTTTCTTAGATAGTATATATTTTTATCTATTGTCCTAAGTGGGAAATGTTGGATAGTGAGATAGTCCATAAAGAGAAGTATATATTTATTTCCCTGTAGTCCTACTGAGAGGTGTTATGGGTAAGTGTTCAGAATGTTTTGCAGTGACATGTGCAGCAATATGCAACAGAGCTGGCTGCTTCTGTTTGTTTTTCATGCACCGAAGTGGATTACCAACAATGGTTTGAGGAAAAGATTGATGAAATGCATTGTTGGATTATTTCCTGGGGTCCAAGTCTGGGAAAGCAGATGGATCTTCTTATAATTAAATTCACCCCTACTGGTGTTGTTAGTCACCGTGAGGTCGGTTCTAGCTCCGTGACTCTACGGCCTCTGTGGGCCACACTCCCAATCACTCCTGTGTGAGCTCAGTACTGCAGCCTCTATGGAAGTTCATCTCATTGAGGATCTTACTTTTTTTTTTTAAAGCCTTTAGACCCATTTATTTATAATTATGAATATAATCTTGTATCTCCTCAGAAGAAAACATAACACTATTGAGTCGCAGTGCTAAGAGATCTTGGTCTCAGTTCCACAAGGCCTCTTTGTGACTTGAGGTCTCACTCCTTTTTGTTGACCCCCTCTTTTACCAAGCACGTTTTTTCCCCCAGAGACTGGTCCTCCCAATAACATGCTCAGTGTCTGTGAGCCAAAGTCTTACCAACCTGACTTCTAAAGGGTATTTGGCTTTTTCTAATTCAATGTCACTAATTAAAATACATTCTTCTATCTCAGACACACTCGCTACTTAAGGACGTAAGTCCAGAGATCCGTGGTGTCTGAGGAAGCAGAAGACAACTGGACCAAGATTGGTGAACTGTTGTGGGAGGACACACAAGGTGTCGTTACATCAATGCCCGCTCTGCTGTAGTAAGGTACGTGTTATTCAGGCAAGTCTGTGGCAGGCATTCTGTTTTGTTTTGTGTTTGTTTATTTGTATTAGAGTGTATCTCAGAGGTGTTATGTCATTGGAGGTCACTCTATTGAAGTTATGTTATATGTTTTTCAGTATATGAAATCCAGGATGGATGAACCTGTAGGAACAGCAAGTAGAATAAGGATTTCAGGGGGAGGTTGGGAGTGGGGTTGAGGGTGGGAGTGGGGGAAGGGAGATGATGTCAAGGAGTTCAGCAAGAAAAAACATGGTTGGAAACTGATTGTGGTAGCAATTGTACAATTCTGCTTGATGTGATTGGACTATGGCATGATATGATATATGTATTAATCCTCAATTAATAATAAATAAAGATAAAGCACATTCCTACTGATAATGATATAACATCCACTTTTGGGTTTATCATTAATTATTTTCTAACAATTGAAATGATTTAATAAGCTTTACATTGCTGAGGTCTGATTTTCCCCAGTTGTACATAATTTTCAGGCACAATTATCTTGAGACAGTTGCTTCTATTTTAAGTTGTTACTGAGCTAGGACTTAGTTTCACGTAGCTCTCTTCGACGCCCTGTTTTATCTGACATTGTAATGCTCCTCAGACTGATTTATCATTATGTGATAACCGTGTCTTCAAAGTCAATGCGGATACAGTCATAACAGAGCTTTCTGAAAGTAAAGGGCAGAATACTAAGAATGGTTTAGTATCATTATCGCCACCGTCACCATCACCAGCAGTTCTTGAAAGACCGACTTTCTAATTGTGTAGTGGAGTGGTGATACTCTTTTGAATTAAGAAAACAGTGAGGAAACTGAAGCAGTGTCTGGGATAGTTAATGAATCAATGCAAACATATTAATAAAACCCTGGGTTTTTGTGTGTGTGTGTGTGTGTGTGTGTGTGTGTTTTGAAGAGTTCATTGCTCTAATTTGGATGTAGTTTGGATCTGTCCTTTTGGGACCTTGGGATTTCAGAGGACTGGGTACTGCCTGACTCTTCAGCATGTGCTTTCTTTGTCTCATTGGTTACTTGTCCTCTTGAATAGGAATGCCTGCCCAAATACCAGGACTGGAGACTGTGGATGAAGATCGATTAATTGACGAAGTTTTGGATAGATTTGTTAATTGTCATGAGCAAACATATGAAGAATTTCTGAGCACTTTTACTCATCTTTCAAAAGGTGAAGTGGAGGAATGACCTTTTAATAGAAAAGAGCAAATAATTTTATAATTTTATGCCTATTCAGATGGAATCTTAGGAGGATTTAATGGCCACTCATTTCATTTCTTTAGTCAGGTCATTCTTGTTAGGGGATTCATATAATCAAGAATTGTACTGTGTTAGGCAAGGTTCTCTAGAGAAACAAAACAAGGATACTTATTATATAGATAAATAAGAAGATAGATGTTTACGGCATGAAGGAATGTAACAGCTAATATGTGCACGTGCACACAACAGGGCTAAGTTCAACTCACTTTCATGAAACAGTTAATACACTAAAGGTCCTTCAACTGCTGGTCCAAAGTCAAGGAAGCAGACAGTGGGGTCTGCCCTCAGACAACACAAGTGGAATGGGGCAGCAACAGCAAGGAGATAAGAAATGGAGGCTTAGCAGAGGCCAGTAGCACAGGAGCTTATTATAACGCTGGAATTTTTTAATTTGAGGAAAAAAATTTTGCTTTTATTCTTTACTTTCATAGTTATCAGTATATATATATATATAACAACCAAAATATATTTCAAAAATATAAATATAATTTCATTACCAGATAATGATTTAATTAAATGTATTTAACTATGTGTTATGTAATTAAATATATTTAATTGTATTTAATTAAATGTTACAAAAACGTGATGCTCCACATTGTAGGGTTAGGGAAGAGGTCCCGATGGATCCCCAAGAATCTTGGCAAGCAGGTCTCGATGGAGCCTTAACTCTCATAATGCACTCACATTAAGGCAACAGGATCCATGGGTTGTCTCGGCCCACAGTAGCATAAGACACACTTGAGGCAAAAGACTAGCTCAGGCATCAGAGTCAGGGAGAAAAAGGTGAGGGGGCTAGCCTTGTAAAGCCATTTATCTCAAGCTGTGACCTGATTAAGCTGCACGCCCATGTTCTTACGGAAGCATAGTGAGCACCATGAACCTAACTATCATATATACTATGAAGTGGGAGCCATTGGCTGTAAGAACTAGAAGGGGCGTGAAAAGTCATTTAATCTTTTCATTGTATTTGTAGGGAATACTAAGTGAAAGGAATAGAGGTTGTTAAAAGCACATTTTAAAACTTCAAAGAAATATGGTCGTTGCCCTGCACATCTCTGGATCCTGCCATTGCTATTTACTGGCTGCTTGACCTTGAGGGGCTTCCTTAAGCTTTTTGTGCCCGTAGGTGAAGTGGGGGATAATAATAGTACCTCACAAAGTTGATCAGGTTAGTTGAGAGAATCTATAAAGACTTAACACCGTGGTTAACACCATAAAAACTTAATGCTTCTTAGACATTATTGCTCTTTATCATCATCATTATCATATTCCACAGAGGTTCTGTGGAAAACAAAAGCAACTCTTGCCCAGAGGTGACGGTCTCCCTAAAGAGCAAAAATCCATGTTTGTGTCTCAGGGTGTGTTTTGCTTTGATCTCACAAAATTTTTGATCTGGTAATCATAGATAGCTATTATTACGTAGTAACACAGAACATCTGGAAACTGATAAAATTACTTGGGAAACTGACCCTAAGTAGTTTGAGAATGCTACTGTGGTTAAGAGCTAATCACATAAACATAGTAGGTACATTTCAGTTGAACAGAAACTACTTAGGTGTGTGGTTTTCCTTCCACTTAAGGGAAGTGGAGAATTTAGAAGACATCTAGTTAGCTTCCAGGATCTGCTTTGACATGACATCTTGATCAAATTAGTCATGATAATGACTAAATCATATTTTGGTCTATTGACACAGATGCAGGGAGGTTGAGTCAGATGCTTTTGTTTAGGCTAATGACTTCGCTCCTTTTCTTATGGACCCAGTCATGGCAGTATTGATGGCAAGGAGAAGGGGAGGGGTATAAGCAAGGCTAAAGCTGGTCATGCTGTTTTGATAATGCCACTGATATTTTGATGATCCCCATTGTTTAAAAACAAATATTAGCAAGGCTGACTTCATTTTGTACTTCTAAATAGCTCATGGGAATTCTAAGGGGGTTGCAAGATGTTTCCTTTTGGGATGAGGTTTTATTTTCCTATTCCTATATGGCTGCTGTTGTTGTATGTTCATTGCATGTAAAGAAAGCCGCTGCTGTATATGTGGTCACTTGATTTGGAGTGTGGGGTCCCAAATTGAGCCAAAATACATCATTGCGAAAGTTACATAAACCACAACCTCAAATACTTTTTTAAAAAAAATTTTATTTGTAGGCACCACTGCCCTCTGGTGGGAGTGGGAGGCCCAACCTTGCTCCTGGAGAGCTGCTGCTGGATTTGAACTGCCAGCCCAGTGGGCCGCAGTCCCGCACTCAACCACGATGCCGCTGGAGCTCAGCCCATCTCAAATACTTTTAGTTTGTGTTTTTTTTTTTTTTTTTGCTCTTTCACAATATTCCCAGGCCCTACTTCACATTATAAACTAATGACCTGAAAACATTCCTCTTCAAACACTAAGAGTTATGAGTACAACAAATGGGTCTTCAATAAGTAAGAATCCCTTCCCCACCCCAACCCTTCCCGCACTGGGGATAGGCCAGAGTTGAGTGATGGCCAGCAGAATTAATGAAAGCAAATGTGGCTAATGCCGTTTGAGAATGAAAGCGGTGTCATCAAAGGTCTCATTTCCCCCTCTGGCCCTTCATTTGTCTCAGTGCGTCCCTTGCCTGGCTGATCTGGAGCATGGTCTTTTCTCTGCTCGCATACTGTTTGTACATTTCAAAGTTAGTTCACTTTCTCAAGTCCATAACCATTTTCACTCATTGACTTTTCTATTTTACTTTTTTAAAAAATGAATTATTTTACTGGGGGCTCATACAACTCCCATCACAATCCATACAAACCTCAATTGTATGCAGGCCACATTTACACACTTATTGCTATCATCACTCTCAAAACATCCTCCCTCCCTCCAGCTCCCCAGTATCAGCTCCCTATATTTCCCTTCCTCCCCCTTTCCCCCTTGAACCTTTAGTAATTTACAAATTGTTATTATTTTCATACTGTACACTGTCCAATGTGTCCTAACACTTGCTTCCCTGTTGTCTGTGTCCCATAGTGGAAGCTACGTGTAGATCCCTGAAGTTGGTTCTCCCTTTCTATTCCTCCATCCCTCCACCCTCCTGGTATTACCACTCCTATTTCAAGTCTTGATGGATCATCTATCCTAAATTTCCCATGTTTCCAACTTCACTGTACTTCTCCTGGTCTAGCTGGATTTATGTGGTAGAATTGGGGTCATGATAGTGGGTGTTAGGTAGCATTTGGGAACTAGAGGAAGGTTGCATATTTCATTGCTCCTACCCTGTATCTTAACTGGCTCATCTCCTATTTGTAACCCCTCTGCAAGAGGATGTCACTTCACCTATTGATGGACTTTGGGTCCCCAATCTGTACTTCCCCTCATTAATAATAATATAATTTTAGTTCTTTGATGCCTGACATCAGATCCCTTCACCACCTCATGATCACACAGGCTGGTATGCTTCTTCCGTGTGGGCTTTATTGCTTCTGAACTGAATGGCCGCTGTTTACTCAAGCTTTTAAGACCCCAGACGCTATATCTTTTGTTAGCCAGTCACCATCAGCTTTCTTCACCACATTAGCTTATGCACACATTTGTCCTCAGCGATCATATCAGGAAAGTGAGCATGCAATGCTATGCTTTTTAGTTCTTGAAGCCTGATACCTAATTCCTTTGACACCTCGTTATCCCACAAGCTGGTGTGCTTCTTCCATGTGGGCTTTGTTGCTTCTGACCTAGATGGCTGCTTGTTTACTTTCAAGCCTTTAAGACCCCAGATACTCCATCTTTTGGTAGCCGGGAACCATCAGCTTTCTTCACCATCTTTGCTTATGCACACATTTATCTTCAGTGATTGTGTTGGAAAGGTGAGCATCTTGGAATGCCAATTTAATAGGACAAAGTGTTCTTGCACCAAGGAAGTACTTAAGTGGAGGTCCAATGCCCATCTGTTGTCCTACTATTAACCCTATAAGTATGCACGTTAACCTCTTTCCCCATCATCACTTATAAATATATGCCCTTATGTACATAACTGTATTTGAACCTCTATAAATGCTCATTATCCCCCAGTTCCTTCCTCTATTTCCATTTGCTTCCCTCTTGTCCCACTATCATGCTCAATCTCCATTTGGGTTTCTGTATTTTCTCTCTGTTACATTAGTCTTAATCAATCCCTATCAGCCTTCTCTCACCCACCTTGTCACTGATTTTGTATCAATTGTTATTCCCTTTTTCTTGGGCTGGTCAACATACCACCTTTCCCCCTCCTCCCCTTCTTCCATGTCCCCTACCCTAGAGCCATCAGTCCTGTCATTTTCACCTCCAAACTCTTTGTCCAGCCTATCTTGTCTAGATAGACCTGCAGAGGTAACAATATGTACAAAAAAGTCCTCCTAAAATGAAGCAACTGAAGCAAGTAAAACAACGATAACAGCAACAAAATCCCTCAATGGGCTATACATTTTTGTAAAAGAATAATAAAATAATAGCAATATAAAAATAAAGACCTGTATAATATATATATGGAAAACCCCAAAAGCTCCACAAAAGGATTACTGGAAACAATAGAGGAGTATGGTAGTTGATTGGTCTGCTATACACAGATAAAACCAGAGAAGAGGAGATAAAAAAGGGGTACCCTTCACAATAGCAAAGCACAAATTGAAATATCTAGGAATATACCTGACAAAAAGAACAAAAGATCTATATGAGGAAAATTATAGAACACTATTATAAGAAACCAAGAATGATTTCAAGAAATGGAAAAATATCCCATGCTCGTGCATCGGAAGACTCAATGTAGTAAAAATGACAGTTGTACCCAACTGCATTTAAGTTTACCCAATTGCATTTAAGTTTAATGCAATACCGATACAAGTACCATTCTTCTTCAAAAAAATGGAAAAAATGATTACCAAATTCATGTGGAGAGGAAAGAAGCCCAGAATTAGTAGAGAACTCTTAAGAAGAAGGACATTGTGGGAGGGCTTGCCTTACCTGACGTTCGCACATACTATGTAGTCACAGCTTGGTGTTGGCATAATGACAGATACTCAGACCAATGGAAAGGAACTGAAAATCCAGAAATAAAAACACAAGCATACAGACAACTGATCTTTGATAAGGGCCCAAAAAGTATCAAATGGGAAACAGATGCCCTTTTCAACAAGTGGTGCTGGAAAAAATGGATATCTATCTGTAGAAAAATGAAGCAAGACTATTTTACTTTTTATAATAGCTCTATGCCAGAATGCTTATGGGATTCATTTTCTTTCCAAGAGTGTTGAAGGGCTTAGTAATCCTATTAAGGATATTTTCTCGGTAAAAAAACAGACTGTGATCTTATCGAGTGAGATTCACATTACTACTACAAGATCTATTCCTAACCATGTCTTTAAGAATTTGTAGGGAAGTTGAAATGGGTGCACGAGACCGCCCTTGTTTAGCTTACTTTGAGCATAAGCAAAGCCAGAAAAAAACAAACTCACTGTCAGTGAGTCATTGCCAACCCATAGTGGTGGTGGAGAAGCAGGTGAGAGCCGTTTTACATACAGCTAAGAGCAAGGAGCCCTGTGGTGTAATGGATTGTACACATTGTGCTGCTAAGCATTAGGTCAGCAGTTCAAAACACCGGCTACTCCATGGGTGAAAGATGGTCCTTTCTACTCTTGTAAGAGTTACCGTCTTTGTAAGAGAAAGGAGAAAGTCAGGATGCAGATTGGGTTTTATTCAAAATAGATGAATATATTATTGTGAGTGTAGCTTAACGATGAACTTTCATCATTTGCATATAACGTCTTTGTGAATACGATTAACTTATAGATCTTTTTAGAGTATCTAATTCTAAAAAATACCTAATTCTATATTCCATCACTTTTTTTTAATCCTGAAAGGTACAGATGTGGACACTTACATATATTTAATGTGTTCATTTATACATTGATTCTGTGAGTGTTTTATTATAGGTATGATATTATTTGAAGTGCTGAGGATCAAAAATAAACAAGATACAGTTTGTGTTCTCAAGTATTCTGTCCTGAGGGAAAGAAGAGCAGCAAATAGGAAGAGGGCGTGACATGACGGCTGCGAGGGAGGTCCTGCAGCTTACTTGTCAGTTTGCTTTGCCAGGCGATGGTTGACGTTCAAATGCTGCCATTGGTGATGGCCATTCGGGGTTGCAATAGATCTGAAGTCCCTAAAGGACAGGGCAGAACTTCCCTTTTCCTTATAGGGGCAGGAAGCCCCATCTCTCTTTGTCGAGCAGCTGACCCATTAGTCTAGCCACCCATTATGCAACCAGGTCTTGATATATCACTCTCTGTCCTTTAACTGAGAAATCTTCCAAAAAGAAACAGGGCCTTGCTTTCATAAAGTTTAGCATGGCTTTTTTCCCCTTCTTGAACTAGTTACGGGTCATAGAAGATTTGAAGTTCCTTTCCATTTTACTTTTCTTCTTTTCAGAGCACTTGGATCAATGTCGAGATCTGTGCGTAGGAAACGGAATTGTTTAAGGTTGGGGCCTTCTCTTTGTTTTGTGCCTTTTATTGGTGGCATGTGACCCCCAGGAGACAAACGCACTGGACGTCTTCTCCCCACCAAGCAGCACATCAGTGATCGTGTCCCAGTAAATGCCAGCCACCTTCTCGTGTGACTCTTCCTTCCTGCTTTTCTCTCATTCCTGCCCACCATCCCCCTCACCTGTCTATCCCTCCTCCCTCACCCTCACCCACACCCTTGACCTTCTCCTCATAGTCTTCA